>ML350331.1:0-13412 GCA_005239505.1 Nicotiana paniculata | reverse complement strand
GATGTCAACATGGACGCCGTATAAGTAGTGCCGCCATATCTTCAAAGCATACATTACTGCAGCGAATTCCAAATCATGGGTCGGGTAATTCCTTTCATGCTTCTTCAATTGTCTTGATGCATAAGTAATCACCTTCCCATGTTGCATCAATACGCACCCCAAACCTATACCTGAGGCATCACAATATACCACATAACCTTTTGTTCCTTCTGGGAGAGTAAGCACTGGCGCATATGTCAATCGATTCTTTAACTCCTGAAAACTTCGTTCACAAGAATCACACCACTGGAACTTAGTAGCTTTCTGCGTTAACTTAGTCAATGGTGTTGATATAGAGGAAAACCCTTTTATAAATCGCCTATAATATCCTGCTTACCCCAAGAAGCTGCAGAGTTCTGATGGTGTTATAGGTATCGGCCAATTCTGTACCGTGTTGATCTTTTGAGTGTCGACACTAATACCCTCGCCAGATATCACATGGACAAGGAATGCTACTGAGTTCAGCAAGAATTCACATTTGGAGAGCTTAGCATATAATTACGATCCTGAAGCGTCTTTAATACTATCTGCAAGTGGCCCGTGTTTTCCGCCTCTGAATGAGAATACACCAAAATGTCATCAATGAATACGATCACGAACACATCAAGATAGGGCCTGAATACAGTATTCATGAGATCCATAAAAGGTGTTGGGGCATTTGTTAGCCCGAACAACATCACCAAGAACTCAAAGTGCCCATATCTTGCCCGGAAGGCCGTGTTTGGAATATCCTTCTCCTTAACCCTCACCTGATGATACCCTGAACGTAAGTCAATCTTGGAGAAATACTTGGCACTCTGGAGTTGGTCAAACATGTCATAAATCCTTGGAAGTGGATACTTGTTCTTCATAGTAAACTTATTCAACTGTCGATAATCGATACACATCCTTAACGACCCGTATTTCTTCCACATGAACAGGACTGGCACACCCCAAGGTGAAGTTCTAGGCCTAATGAATCCCTTATCCAGCAAGTCCTTCAATTACGCCTTCAACTCTTACAACTCTGTCGGGGCCATCCTGTATGGAGGAAGAGATATGGGTTGAGTTTCAGGCAACACATCAATGCTAAACTCAATCTCCCTTTCAGGAGGAAAACCTGGGAGTTCATCTGGGAAAACATCTGGAAATTCATTGACCACGGGGATTGATTGTAGAGTAGGCGGATTTGCCTACGCATCCCTAACGCGAACGAGATGGCAAATGCAACATTTTGAGGTCATCTTCCTTGCCTTAATATAGGAAATAAACCTAAATTTCGGTGTAGCAATGTTCCCCTTCCATTTGATGGCGGGTTCATCAGGAAATTGAAACCTAACCATCTTCGTACGATAATCAACTTGCATAGCATGAGGCCAACCAGTCGATTCCCATTATCACATCAAAATCAACCATTTCTAATTCAAATAAATTCTTCAAGGTTTGACGACTACAAATCATCACTATGCAATCTCTATATACCCTTCTAGAAATCACAAATTCTCCTATCAGAGTAGATACCGCAAGTGGTTTAGTTATCAATTCAGGTTCAACGCCAAACTTATTCTCCACAAAGGGTGTAACATATGATAATGTAGATCGCGGATGAATCAACTCATATACATTGTAAGAAAACACAGACAATATACCTGTAACAACATCCGTAGACGACTTGAGATCCTGCCGACCTATTAGAGCATAGGTTCGATTTTGAGCACCACTCGAACTTGGCAGTACACCTCTACCTCTACCAAGACCTGTAGATTGCTGAAAACCACATGCTGGAGGTCGAACTGATAAGGAAGAACCAAACATAGATCCAGTCGGCTGAGCCATACCACCACCTTCTCTATTAGGACAATCTCGCATCATATGGCCAGGCTGTCCGCAAGAATAGCACGCATCAGAAGCTCGACGGCATAGTCCAATGTGGGACTTGCCGTACTGATCACAACGGGGTGTTGGGGGTCTCGTCTAACTAGTATCCCTATGATATTGCGAGCATGATGCCCGCAAACTCTGACTTGGACCAGAATAGGTAAATCGATCATACCGAGGCCTCTGAAACTGTGGAGGAGCACTAGCTAAAGGTGGCACCAAAATCCTCGAAGAATGGGGCCTGACACTGCCTCAGAAGTCATGACAATACCCTACAAAGCTCGCCCTCTTATGCTAGCCCCTATCCTGCTCCCTATCTTCCCTTTGTTGGCGCTTACGATCCTCTAGGGTCTGGGCATAAGTATGAATACAGGAAATATCCATGCCCTCTACCAAGGAGGTTGCCGTGCACTCATATATCAGATGTGGTCCCAACTCGTTCATGAACATATGCACCCTATCACTCATCTCGGCCACCATATGAGGATCATACCTTGCTAAAGAATCAAACACCATACTATACTCTTGCACACTCATATTACCTTGTCTAAGGTTCAAGAACTTATCAGCTCTAGCTCGTCGTATCTCAACTGGAAAATAGTGACGAAGAAAGGCCAGAAAATTCTTTCCACACAGCTTGAGGAGTGTTCGGACCCCTAGATCCTCCCAACTATCATACCAGAAAACCACTAAATCCCGTAACCGATAAAATCCAACTCTACCGCCTCTGTATCAGTAGCATGCATAACCCACAGTGTATGGTGAACCTGGTCAATAAAAGTCTATGGGTCCTCCTTGGGATCTGATCCGGTAAACAGGAGGGTCTAGATTAATAAAATCACAAACTCTGGTACTAGCTGGTTTATCAACTGCACCGGTATTCTGCCTCTGAGCCGGAGCAGGTACCAAGCTATTCAACAACTGCACTCTGCATATCCTGGTCTTTAGTGCTAGACGGAGGAACTAGTGGTGTTGGGTGCCTCCTAATATCCTCTGGAGGAGACAGAGTAGATGAGGTATGAGACGGCATCTCACTCTGAGCCTCACTTTGGCCTGCTCTGGCTTCAGGCATCTGACTGGTACCCTCTCCCATAGTTGTATCAAGCCGTCCACTAATCACTTGCTTCCTAGTCGAAGGCATCGCTGGAAGAAAACAAGGTTAATATTAGAGATGTAAACTAAAGACTCAAGTCTACACACGATCTAGATTCAGGAAGAAGGTAACAACCCTAGATCTCATGTAGTCTCCTGATTATAAATGTGGCGCACTACACATCCATAATCAAGACTCTACTAGACACGGCTCATAGACAACCCCTAGGTCAGACTTGCTCTGATACCAAGTTTGTCACGACCTAAACTGGAGGATCATGGCTAGCACCGGGGCCATACTTGCCGAGCACCAATGTCCATTTTATCTAACCTTCCTTATTATCTTTAAGGGCCGACGAGATCAATATAAATGGTAGATGTGGATCATGAACAACCAACAATGAGTGATAAATGGCATGAAAATACATAACATGGGATGAAAAGATTGCCAAGAAACTACATATAAGGTACAAGCTACAACGCTGCATGAAAGACTATACAACAAAAATTAGCCAACAAGGCATACCAAACTATACATGAGTCGACACCTGTCTATGAGCCTCTAAAGGAGCATAAGTGCTGCAACATTGCCGGAACAGGGCCCCGACATACCCATAATGTCTATAACAAAAATGCATACCAAGACAACGACAATTCCGGAGAAGGGATCTCGCCAATAACCGCTGAACTGGGAAGCCTGCTATGGTGGGGGAGCTGCATCTACCTGTCTATCAGGACATGCAACACGACATGCAACGTCCACAAACAAAAAGGACGTCAGTATGAACAAAATACTGAGTATGCAAGGCAGGAAACCATAAGTAAGAACAGTAATGTAAACAGGGATAGAGAATATNTATATATATATATATATATATATATATATATATATATATATATATATATATATATATATATATATATATATAAACTTTTAAAACATACGCCTTTGTGGGCAACATCATTATCATATCTTACCCGGACGTAATAGGCTCGGTAAAATGTACCCGAATACGTTGAGCTCGGTAAAACCCAACTCATCAGTGGTTGCACAATAGGTGTCGTACCCAGCCTATGGGCTTGACTTCGCCAAGGGAAGTGGCATTGTCGTAATTTGCTGAAGTGTCTGAAGGCTATAACTATTTTCACGAGTATGGGATGGGTTGAAACTTCATGGAAGTGTGAAGGAAGTCAAGAGAAAGTTTAGGAACAGACATCGCCTTATTCGGAGTTCGGATGAGTGAAAAAGAATCATTATGATTCTCTAGCCAAAACATGTCTACTAAGGAATCTTGAACTTTTTTTATTTTAAGCATATATAAGGGGCGCAGAGGTGTTGAAGCTCAGTCAGCCTCCCCCGTGCGTGCTGCCACCAAGCCGCACCAAGTGAGCTACCTTGAGGGGGAACCTCAAGGGCCTTCCCGGACATCTGAAAGGGGTTTCTTAGGTATCCATACGAGCTTGGGAACTCTATGGATGACGCGACACCTCAGGGCTAGTGTTGGGCACACAACGGGTGCCGGAGACTTGACGTGTGGGGGATTCTTCCCTATGGTCTACCGAAATAGTGGATAAAGACCTCTATGTCGATTGGATACTTGAAGCACCTATCTTAGGGGCCTCATGTGTCGACTTGTGAGCATAGCTTGGGTTCAGATATGCGAGCAAGAGTCTGTTGGTCTAGATGTGCAGTTGTGGGGTGACACTGCACTATGTGGGATGGAAGTGTGTCGCGAGGGCTATGTTTGGCCATGCCATAAGACAACCATGGGCATTCTATGAAAGATACACATGATATAGGCCAAGGACTAAAGGTTGCCTTACTGGTGTGAAGCACAAGCTGGGTGCGGATGCACGAGGCGAATGTCAAGCTTGAGGATTGGACTGTGCACTGAGAGCGATGCTCAGTGCTAGGAGAGGGAGCGTCCTTAGCCAGCCCCGGGTGTGCGCATGGATGAGATCCAGCAGACGAGAAGCGCCACAGCTAGTCGAGGCCATGAGCAGTGGAAGTAAGCCTCATGGGCAAGCTTCACCACAGGCACAAGATCGTGCTAGAAAACCTGGGAAAGATGAAAGGCTGGATTGTAGTGTGGGGTGACTACAAGCGCCGCACAGGCTATTTGGTGCCGCTGACGTCCGGAAAAAGGTTGGCCCATGACAATAGTATTGCGTTTATTTATATGAAATTAAATGTATTTTACTGAAATAATACAAATTCATTTGATAAAGGTAAAAAATGGAGGCACGTAGCGAAAAACAGAGATTTTCTATGGGTGAAGAAAACAATATGGTCATGCAAATTCAGGAAGACAACTTGTCCAAGAAAACAATCAAGAAAATAATNACAACAGCTCATATGTATGTTGGCAGAGGATCTCATTCTTGTACCAAGGTGAACTATTTAACTAATTATCTTTGCTACTTTTATTTAATTATTTATGTTTAAATCATTTTTTATGGCATTTGATTATATTGGACATCTATATAGAGCATTCATATGAGAGCTTCCACATAAAAAAAAATCTTTTTCATCAAGTCAAATTCTAAAGAACTAATGCTCTTACTATAGCACCAACTAAAAGCGGAATCTCGTTGTAAAAAATATTATTATATTCTAAAATACATGTCAGCACGTGTAGAAATGTGCAAAAATTGAATTTTATTCCGATTCGGATTTTACAAATTTCATTTCATCAATCTGATTTATATTCATTAATATGGTAAAATCTATTAACATAGTGGAATTTATTATGCATATATTATAAATAAGATGCAAGTCTGGCCTCAATGTTGTACTCATTTGCAAGATTTTGAAGAGACTTCTATTGAATTTATCATCCTCTGATTTCTCTTGTTTCAAGATGTAAAGTTTTTTCTATCTCTTTTCTCTTTCTATTTTCTAATTTATCACTCCATTTTTTTTAATCTAAACACTTTGTTTTATGTATGAATTTAGGTCCCAAAACAGTGATCTTTCAGAAAATAACCATGAGGAGGTTTCACAAATTTCTGATTACCATGACTCCCAAGTCTATAATTTTATGTCTCAAGAACCCTCCGAGCAGCACAGGTATTTCTTTTTTTATTTTACAATTAAATAAATTATTCACAAACAAATTTCGAGATATAAAGTAGTGGGTACCGTATATGTAAATTTGTATATTAGAATATTAATATTCACTTCAAACTCATTGACTTTAGATCTCGAATCGGGCTTGTCTCTCTCCTATGACCTAAAAAAGTATGTTAAACAAATTGATATATTCTCCTTACTAATTCCTTTTGGATTCGCAATTTTAAAAAGGTTAAGAATTAAAAATATAGAGATTTCTTTATTTATTGTCTTTTCAGCCTCTTGTGAAATTCAAAACCTCATATATTTGTCTGACTACAACAAAAAGTAATTACATTTGGTGTTGTTGTTATTGTTTTTGGCATATAAACGTCAAAAACAATTGCACCTTTTAGTTAGCTATAAGTGCAAGCCAATTTGTGTTGAATCAACGTGACATGTATTCTTCCTCAAGGTATTAAATATTCTTTCGCACATATGATAATCTACACTCAACTTCTATGTATAATTTATGCATATTTTTATAAGCTCGTTGATAAACAATATTCAATTTGAGTACATGGTCTATAAGCCCGTTGATAATATAAAAGCATACCCAATTAAGACAATGCTATTGAAATAATTATTTTATTATAAAAATTATGTTTATCTAATAAATAATTAAGTCTAAATCATTTTATAGAAATTACTCTTGGTCTACTTCTTTGTCTCAAAATGCTACGCATTTCTAGTTAAAAAGAACAGTTGTAGCCACTTAAATGTAACCCTCTCATCTCAATTTTGTTATTAACAGCTTGTTTGGATGGTTGTTACGTATCGTTCCATAATGTATCGTATCGTACTGTATTATATTGTATTGTATCGTTTGATAAATACAATATTTGGGTAGATTGTGTCGTCTGTCATCATTTCATGATATCACGCACCAACAGTATGAAGAATAAATTTGCAATATTATAAAGAAAAATTATGATACATGATAAAATTATTATATAAAAAGGTAGGGTAAATGATAAAATTAAATTATTTAATAATAATTAAGGAGCGATTGAGAGAAAAAGATAAGGCACGACGGGATCACACAAAATCGACCGTTACATAAAGTGACACATTTCGTCGTTATGTAACGACGGATTTAACGATACGATATAATAAAATTTAAGTAACAATCAAAACAATCATATTTTTAAAGTAACAATACGATACAATACAATGGATAACAACCATTCAAACAAGCTGTAAGATATCTAGTAAATATTTTTAAAAGATTCTATTTTCACGCTTTTATGTATTTTATAAAGAAAAAGCAAAAACAAAAAACTTTTCATTTTTAAAATTTTCCTATTCCTTTTTTGTTATTTTTTTCTCTTTATCGGCACTTCTTCTTCTTATTTCTTTTCCATCCTTCCGATGTCACTCAGCCATGAGCTACTATAACATAAAGCAAAAGAAAAGGAGAAATGGACAACATTGTCTCAAAATAAAGAACAAGAGGTAGAATAAGAAAAAGAAGACGAGGTCGCGATCGCCAGTTTCTACCTCGACAACTCCAATGAAAACTCAGACAGCTGCTCAATATCCACTACCGGGTCTCGGTGTATCTGGATCTGCACACAAGGTGCAGGGGGTAACGTGAGCACACCAACTCACAAGTAACGAACCCAAACTATGGGATGAGAAGTAGTGACGGACAAAACCTCAAAATTTTACAATAAACAATATACAGAATTTAGACTTGCTAACAGTTTATCAGGATGAGTAAATATGCCAAGTATGCCAGTATACTCTACATGCCATCATAAAAATATATGTATTAAACCAGTGTGGATATGCACATAGTGCTCACAACTCTCCCACAGAAGTCCACTCAGTACTATATATGGCTCTCAGGCGCAGGGAAGTTCCATCCCGGAATATGCATAAACACTGGTGACCGTAGTCACTCTGTACTGAGGAAAAAGGCCAATCCAGACCACGGAGAAAGTCCATCTCCGGAATACAAGACTCGGACAAGATTCATGCCCAGGGACGATCCATCCCTCACATAACATCCACTTCGGACAAGATCCATGTCCACGGAAGATCCATCCCTCACATCAATGCGCTCACTGGGGGGTGTAAAGACTCCGGAGGGACCCTAGTTGCCCAAGCGCCATATCAATCCAACGAAGACATGATTTTATATCGTTGTGGTGTGCAATCCAATCTCATAACTGTCTCAATAACAGGCTCTCGGCCTCACTTAGTCATTACTCTTCAGTCTCACTCACATGGATCATAGATGCATCCATCAGCCCGAGACAATGATAAGTATGCATATAATTAACAATATTGAGACTGAGATAAGAAGTGATATGCTATAACGGGACTGAGTATATGAAATCAAATAATCACAAAATGAGACAGTAATATACGACCACTCGGGTCTCAGCATTTTTGGCGTGAAGCCTAGCATGTATATTTAACATGATTTCTAACAGGTTCACAATTACCACATTAACAGAAGTACAAATATCATCGGGGAATAATCACTAAGCGGTGCCATGGGATAAGCCAGGTCACAAATACTCGGTGCACGCCCGCACGCCCGTCACTTGGCATGTGCGTCACCTCAACAATAGTCATAAATCATTTAGCTCGGGGTTTCGAAACCTTAGAACTAAGTTTGGGAACATTACTTACCTTAAACCCGGCTAAATACTATTCCGCAGCGCCTTTGCCTCTAAATCCGGCCTCTGAGTGCTCCAAATCTACCAAGTTCAGATTTTTTATCATCAATTTATGCTTAAGGAATGAATTCCAATTTAAAAGTACCAACTTTAGCTCAAAATAAAAAATTAGTCAAAACCCGACCCCTGGGCCCTCCTATCAGAACCCGACAAATTTTATACCAAAATGTTATTTATCATCCCAGAGTCCGTACATATAAAGAACACTAGAATCGGAGTTCGTTTGACCCCTCAAACCAATCCCTAAAGGTCTCATAATCTCAAGCCCTAAACCCACCTTTTTCTACTGATTTTCATTAATTAAATGTTGAGATTGCGTTCTATAATCACCCATAAACGAGTTTTAATGATCAAAACACTTACCTCTATGAAGAACACTGATTTCCCTCTTCAAAAATCGCCCCCAAAGCTCTTTGTCCGTACAAATAGTTCACGGAGGGTTTTAATTTATACTTTCTGCCAAGGGGTTCCGCATCTGCGGCCCATGTCTCGCACCTGCGGGACCGCACCTGTGGTCAAAACAACCGCACCTGTGACTTTCCATTAAACGGCCTAACTCCGCACCTGCGACCTCTTCCCTGGCTGGCCAAATCTAGCACCTGCGGAGCCTCCTTCCGCTCCTGCGGGCCAGCACCTGCGATGACTCATCCGCAAGTGCGGTTACACCAGACCAACAACTTCAGCAGCAACACAAGCACTCCAAACTCCCCGTTAATCACTCAAAACCATCCCGAGCCTCTCGGGACCCCAACCAAACATACCAACACCTCATATATGATAATTCAAACTTAGTTTCACTCCCAAAGCACTAAAAATAACATCAAAACATCAAAATCACATCAAATTCTAGCCTAAGAACTTTGAAATTTCTAAAATCCTCCAACGATGCCGAAACTATCCAAAACAACTCCGATTGACCTGA
Organism: Nicotiana paniculata; assembly: GCA_005239505.1. NCBI lineage: Eukaryota > Viridiplantae > Streptophyta > Magnoliopsida > Solanales > Solanaceae > Nicotiana > Nicotiana paniculata. The sequence goes on along the minus strand of ML350331.1, from coordinate 3,700 downwards.
AATTTTGCAAACATATAAAAAATGACATTACGAACCTGTTTCAACTTCTGGAATTTCATTCCGACCCTGATAGCCTATTTTTCATTGCCGACCGGAAATCACCAAAAACTAACTTTCGCCAATTCAAGCCTAATCCTACACCAGTCCTCACCAAAATATTCTGAACACACTCCTAAGTCCCAGATCACCTAACGAAGCTATCCGAGCCATAAAATCCGCATTCCGAGATCGTTTACCAATAAGTCAACTCTCAGTTGACTTTTCCAACTTCAAGGCTATTTTTAAAGACTAAGCGACTAAACTCTCACTACAACCATTCCGATTTCAAGCCTACCAACTCTAACACATCAATAACAGTATAAACAACCTATGACAAGTCAATAACAATAATAATAATACAATTTCTACGGGATGACCGAACGGGTCGTTACAGAGATAATCTCTTTAAAATATCAAAAGGCCATTAAAAGGTACCAGAACACAAATCATATCAAGTGTTTCTGGATGAGTAAAATAATCTTATTGTCTCAAATTGTCATTTGCTTTAAGCATGTAATAATACTTTCTCAATTCTTTCTAAAATAATGAAACAATAATCAAATTCAATGTAAAATTTATTACAATCGTCCCTATCTTTTTTTTTTTAAAGGCATTTTAATGTAAGACAAAAAGACAAAGTTATTATTACATATAAATGCACACTAAGCCTGGAACATACTAAACACCAACAATGAGAAGAAAAAAAAAATTATGTACAAAGATGAAAAGGAGAAGAATGGTCAATGAAGAAAAAGAGACAATGAAAGAGAAGATTGTGCTTTAGTATTTATAGTAATCAAACTACAAGTAATAAGTTATATTGAGTAATAGGAAAAGAAAATTTTGTGGTCAACATATAACAGATGCAATTTTTGAAGTTTATATCTGAATTTGAGGGAGTTCGGTGAAGATTCGAGTTGAATTTCGGTTAAAATTTTAGAATGAAACTCGAAAAAGCAAACATAAATAAATTATATATTTTTTGTATGTCAGTTGTACAATCAATATACAAAATATATACAACTAACATAATTATATACAAATTGTATACAAATTATATGTGAAATTGTAACTTTGGACCGACTCTGGACAACAAAAATTTGTATTCCAGTTGTACATAAATCATATATTTGTATATATTTTGTGAAAAAAGTTTAGTTACTTTCTTAAATAGAACTAAATTGGGTAAATAAGTTTAAAATTTTGTATACATACAAAAATATCCCACAATATTTTAGCCCAGTAAGAATAAGAATAGGTAGCGAGAAAAAAAGTGAGAAGGCCTTTGTTGAATTAGGTCAAACTTCCCACATCCGATTGGGATGAATGATTTGATCTCTTTATATAGTTGTGAATATTTTTTATTTCTTGAATTAACTTTTGGATTGAGTTATACAGACTCAAATGAATGGGGAGTCATAATTCCCGCATTGCTTGTGGATGAGTGATTTAATCTCTTTATTTGATCTCGGACAATCAAATTGATTTTTAAGATTGAGTTAATTAGCTAGTCTCAACTTTCTATCAAAATATAAACTTTACTCTCAACTTACATAAGATGAAGATACAACAAGTTGCTCTATTGCCCTTTAGTTGGTAATGTTACTAATTTAATTCAACATTAATATATATGTTGCCCTTTAGTTGGTAATGTTAGTAATTTAATTCAACATTAATTTGTATGTTGCTTTTGCTGTTCCTATGCAGGGATACAATGTCAACTCTAATAGGGCTGCCATTCCTTCAACGAGAACTCGTAAATCGAGGGTACGATGGTCAAAAGGAATTTCATTTTTCTTCTTTTCTTGAATATTAATTTTTTATAATTGTATAAATGCAAGCTAACTACGGTAGAGGAAGAATGTCAATATTGTGTGGATCGTCTTCACGTTCAGGAGTATGTCTAATACGCCATTTATATTCACGGTTTATATTTAATATATATGTGTGCAGTTTATTTTGTAATAAATTTATCTTTGAAAATGCATGCTAGTTTGTGTATTGGTTCCAAATTGGTAATAAAAAAAAATTCGTACTAGGTGTTTACATATACTTAACCATGGTCAGTTATATAAATTCTTAGCTCATTAGATCACCTAACTATAGTACGTTAAAAGACACATATATTTGTATTTATTTATTTATTTATGAAATGAATGAATGCAGAGAGGAGTCATTCAAAGAGAATATATGAAGACTACAAATCATCAAAATCCAAACGTTTCACGGAATACCAACATGGATTATCGACAGGAGCCACGAAATTCACGGACTATGTAATAAGAAATATTTATTACTACTAATTATGCATCTTTCTAGCAGTATATATCCTTATATTAACAAAAAAAACAAAAATTCCACAATTTATTAATTAAAATAAAGAAGAGATTGTGAAAACAATTGGTGACTAGCACAATTGCATTGCAGACCAATTCGTAACAGGCTATATGCTCCAAGTTATGCTGAGATTAGTCAACCAGTGGATTCTTACTTACGCTTTTTGGAGTTGAATCCAAACTCCTGTAAGTAATTGTCTTTCATATATATTTCACTTTGACATATATAGCATTTTTTTTTTTTGGCAGATTATATTTTCACTTAATTGTCAGGCAATAATAGAGACAACAAGTGAAGAACAGATTGGGCTGACCACAACTTTTGATGGTATCTAGCAAAGAACAAAAACTAAGAAAGTTTTTTATTTTTTGTTAAACTTAAAAACAAATACTGGGTCATTTTGAATTTTTTTTAATTTTCTTTTATTATTTATTTATTTATTTTTGTGAGGGAGTTCAAGAAATGTTCGATGAGAATCGAATTCATACCTATATATAAAAGTTTTACAAAATACTCCCTATTCGATTATCTTGCTATGAATCTTTCTCTCATTTTTTGGGGAGCCTTAATAATATCTTTTTATTTTGCTTTATGGTGTGTTCTTCAAGTTCTTTTTTTTTTAAATGTTGTCAAAATAATTTATTATTCCTCCTTCAAGTTTCAAGTGCTATGAATAGTATATTCAATAGAAATGGTATTCCACAAATTCATGATTTAGGTTTCTGTGCTAATGTATATTTGACAAAATAATACTCTCACCGGTCCACAATAAGTGACCAATTTGTATTTTCATATTGGATGTGCCCAAGAGAAATTGATCACTTATTGTGGATCGGAGGGAATACTCAACAAGAACTAGTACTCATTACTCCAATAAACTTCTATGACCATTGCTTAGAGCGCATTGCACTGTCACTCGTGTAATACTATCACTATGTTTACGACCCCGCCGGCAACTTCATTTCACATTTAATTATGTGGGCGTTTGGACATAAAAATTGTAATTTAAAAAAAAAAAAAGAGTATTTGGAGTTAAGTTGAAAAATGATATTTGAATTTGAAATTATGTTTGGACATGTATTTTACTTGAAAAAATATTACAATTTTGTGAATGGATAAATAAGTTTTTCTAAAATTTTGAAAAAGTGATTTCTCATTTTTTGAAAAATTTCCAAACACTTACAAAATTTAAGGACAAATATATTTTTGTTTTTTTTTTAAAGAAGGAAAAAAATTTAGGGAAACTACTAGCTATGTCCACTTATAAGTAGCTCATTACCAAAATTGGCCAATTCACCAAATATTACTAATATTAGCCAATTAG
>ML350326.1:0-17925 GCA_005239505.1 Nicotiana paniculata | reverse complement strand
AGAGGAAGCCATTGAAGTGAAGAAAAACCTATGGATTATTACTCAGTGAAGCAAACATTGATTATTATAGCTTTTATTCATTACTTTGTAGTTTAATTATTCAAGTTATTTTGGGTTTGATTCTTATGAACATGTTTAGCTAATTTCTTTAATATAGGGTTTTGGTGGAACCCGTTGGGGGATGAACTTATTGTGTTATTAATATAGTTTGGTTTATTGTTCATCCCTATTTGTTCAACTACGTTCTTGTTGTAGTTAATTGAATGGCCATCAATTAGTTGTTCCTATTTATTATGTATCTACTTGAGAGAGAGTGCATAGTTAGGTAGTTGTTTGGACAACATCACTCCCCNTATTATCAGTAGAATTAGTAAAACATCACCAATTTATATTAAAAAGTCTTGAGAGAATTGATTGAGTAAAAGTTGCGTATTCTATCGCCTTGATTGATACGTAAATTCCCTATGGGATCGACTCTGGGCATAATACCCCGGATTATATTTGCAACGCCCGTTTAGCCTTTTATTAGACATAGTTGAGCGTGATCAGCCATGTATATAGCAAATTGTCTACTCAACCAATCGGAGCACCTTGCACTGATCGAGCGTCTGGCTTCACCAATCGAAGTCCAGTATATAGCAAACTGTTTGCTTCGCCAAATGGAGCACCTCACAGAGACGACCGTCACTCTGCCATATCAGAGATTCCAAGTAGATAGTTATAAATTTTATCGCAAACTTTGCCAATCGAAGGATGGACCATCCAATTCCACCATGCGTTCTGCTGACCAACGACCGCAATTTAGTTTTGCAGTCAATATTACCTCTTTGGAATGCTCCTTTATTTCTTTGTATTATCTTGAATTTTTGACGTTTATTCATGAAGCTTATAGGAATTTTACATTGTCAAATCAGATACTACCATCGTGCATAGATACTTTACATTTCAAGTCAACTACTCCTATCGCATGGAGATACTCCCATCGCGTGGAGATATTTAATCGTTGTTTACCTAAAACAGGATCTTCTACGTGTATGGAATGATGACGCATGATTACAGCTTATTTATCCTAAGACAGTACTTCTAATGAAATTTCAGAACGTAGGCAGAATCACGTAATAGCAACTTATTTTATTGTAATTATTTATCCTATAGGCAAGATTTCTAAGCGTGGGGATGAGATGTTGAACACACATACATCCTAAGTAGCATGATATCTAATGCATGGCATGGTGTTCCTAAACATTGCTGCTATTGCGCATAGAGAAAATAAACCTAGAGGCATGGTTTCTACCCTTAATTACACTACAGCATGCATATCACCCATCCATCTTTCACTATCCGACCCCAGAGTTGTTTACAAATAATTATTACAGGCCATTGAATACGAATTACACAACTAAAATAAAAGGAAAATAAGAAGTTAACTATAGGGAGCCTACAGAATAGGCTCAAGTCTCCAAGTCCTCAATGCCAGGTATTATTTCACAACCTTCTCATAATCCGGGTGTGTCAGAGTTCAGAGGGACCTCAAGGGCTCCTGGGCAGTGCTCACACCCAGATTTCATAGCCAAAATAGAGTAAGTGCAGTGTGGAATGGCCAGCCTCTGTGTGTCAAAGTTCAGAGGGAGCTCAAGGGTCCTAAGGCAGTGCTCACACAAAAGGGGCAGAACCTAGACTTCTAAGAGTATATGTGAGAGTGCTTTTTATTTAAAAGGGGTTTAAACAAGAAAACAGTTTTGAGAAAGGGTAAGTAAGAAAACAGTTTTGATGAGGGAATAGAAGTTCAACATCACACAAAAGACCAGGGATGGTCCAACAATCACAAACAGGGGTAATGGGATTTGAGGGGCAAATACAAAGCATGTGAGGCAAACATGTAACAGGCAGACACACATATAGGCATACAATCAGAAACTCCTAAGGGTTCAGAGGATTAGGGGTACAGTAAAGTACTAGGTTATATTAACACCAAAGCAACTAAGACCAAGATTAAACTAATGCACCAATCATAGGCATGGGGATTCACGTAAGAAGCAGGTTCTAAGTATACAGAAACATGCTGGTCAAATAAAGCCTAACTTAACATGGAGAAGGGAGTTCAGGATCCTAGATACATGTTGAATAATAAGTAAAGCAAATTAGAAACACACTGGATTACAAGAGTGATAGAAACACGTTGGTTTGAGGACTGAAATCTAAATTAGAACATACCAGTGAAGTGAAGAAAGCAGAAACACAAATAGGAAGTAGGAGATGCACAATAGTTAGCCTTGGCTTGCAACCGACTAACTTAGAATAGTAGTAGCTAGCACAGAAGAGATAGCAGAGAGTTTTTTTAATTGTGAGAGAGATATTTTGAATAGATCAGTTCGTGTGTTTGTCTGTCCTAAAGAGAGCATATATATAACAAATTGAAGGCTAGGTAAAATAAGGTAGGAGTCCAATTGTCCAACAATCATGGGACTCGGAATCAATCAGTGCAATCAATCAATACAAGTACTCCCTTAATTAAGGGAGTTAACTTCAAACGGTAATAAACATGTAACAAGTAAGGAAAGAGGTAAATGTGTAAATAAGTATAGCATAGGTAATTAGGGCTAGGTTCAGAAAGTATCAATTAAGGAAACAATGTCAAGAGACAGTAAATAGTGTAATTAACCACAAAATAAAGCATGGAAATAATTCAAAGTTCTGAAATCAGCAAAGGGTATCAATCACAGGGGATCGGGGATCCGAAATTAGTGCTGATTAAATGAAAGCCTCATGCATTTATGTAAGTATTCAGAATCAGAATATCGTGTGAAAATCAGTATAGTACAACTCACAATCATTCAGGGATTCAAGCATCTTATAAAGAATAGGTTGATTTAAGAGGGATCAACACACATTAGGCAAGAAGCAATATAATCAAAGGTTCGATAGCACAACAAAGTAGGAATCACATAGAATCAGGGCTTTAGTCCAGTACATGACATTATGAGCATGAATGCGGTAAATAGGTAATAGACAAAATCAGAATCACAAAGGGTAGTCATGATATAGGCAAATGATGAATAGTCAAAAACCCTAATAAGTATGGTAGGGTAAAATCACAGAAATAATCAAGAACTATTCATGGGAAATAGACATACATACAAATCTAAATAAAAACTCAATAGAAACAACACAGAAAGAATCAAGGACTACTCATGGGAAACTGACACACATACAAATCAAAAGAACAACTCAATAGAAACAACACAAAATTAGAATACAGGGCTAAAACTAAAGTTTTAACATAATAAATCGTGATTAAAAGTGATACTTAGCAAAATCGTTTAAGCATATGAGAAAAAACACAGGTCAACACTTAAAATTTGAAGAAATCATTTTCGAAGAACAATTTTAGAAAACCTTAGTTGGAAATGATGAACCTTTTAGGAAAAAGATAGAAAACCTTTAAGGAAAACCTCATAATAACTTGTAACAAGCACATATCTAGGGTGGATCTAAAAGAATCAAAATTTTAAAACATTAGGGTTTTACAGAAAACCTTAGAGAAGATGAGAAAGACCTCGAACATCACAGGCTCGAGCCTCAGGGTCATAAACCCTACTCGAAATCAAGCTTTATGGCTTGAAGTGGACAGGAACACCATGGGTGTAAGTAGACAGGTTCTCGCCCTTTGAGGGCCTTAGGGATGACAACACCGACATAAGAGAGCCATGAGAAACATGGGTGATTGAGGTTTCAGGGTCTCCGGCAAGGGGTGGCCGAAGAAGATGAAGAGAGCCATCGGAGCTGAAGAGACATAAGTCTCTATAAGAGACTAGAGAGAGAGATGAGAGTAGAGAGATGTGAGTCGGTGAGAATGATAGGGGTTTGGGGGTTAGTTTGAATTAATTAAGAAAATAGGAATCTGGGTCGTTGATCTAATTTGATCAACGACTCAATTGGTTTGGGGTTAGGTCGGGTATGGAATTGGGTCTGGGCTGGGTATTTAATTGGGCTGAAGGGTTGGGTATTGGGTTGGTTTAATCTGATGGGTTGGGTTAAAAATAGGCTAGATTTTAAATAAAATTGGGCTATTAGTTAAATACCCATAAAATCAAATAAATAATTACTAAAATAGCCAATAATTATGAAAACATGAAATTAATGTCACATAGATGAAAATTAAGGTAATTAGCTAATATTAAAACACAAAAATGACTGATTATCGAATGAATGCGCAATGAGGCCATAGTTGCAAAATTGGTATAATTATAGTTAAACAACGCCTAATTGGTTAATTTGTGAAATAATTAAAATCTAATAAAATTAAATATGATTAAAAATGACATATTTAGCTGGGAAACATTTTTAAATTAGTTATAATATAATTTATGAATAATTACTAAATACAGAAATACTAAATAAATAGAAAACTGAGTTGATAAAAATACGAAAAATTGTGAAAAAATACCACTCACATAAAAAATAATTTTAAAAGTAATATGTAAGTTTGAAAATAATTTTGAGGAAAAATTGGATATCAACACTACCATTGCATGGAGATATTCCCATCGTGTGGAATTAATGTTATAACTATTACGGAACAGTACACAGCCTGATTAACAATCACGTCAAATTCACAGGCCCATCCCCGGCATCCCAAATAATTCTCCAGAGCTTGGAGACTTCAAATTCAAACATCTCGTCGCCCCGACCCCAAATAATGTCTAGCCGGCATCCAGGCCATCGCTATTACTGCATCAGTTACATCATATCTTAACATACCTGCTTTACGATATATGGGTATGTGTGAGCTTTTCTTTTGTCGGATCAAACATCGCGACGTGGAACTTCTTTTAAGAAGAAAACCAAGCTACAACTCTATGAGGGACAACAAACTCATAAGCGGGCCAAGGATCCAAACTCCAGCCCAAATACAATCTGTAGAGCTCCAAATCATCAAATCTTTAAAGTCTCATAATAGAGCTACATCCCGTAAATTCATTCTGGGTTCCAAGATCTTCTCTTCTTATAGTATCGTCATAATACGACACTGGGGAAACTCCTGCAAGCACCACCTTCTCCAAATCATCATTCTAGAACTACATGCGGTCTGATCTTTGTTAAGCCCGAGGTATATAGGCGATTTAAAGTTGGGATTCGGCCCCTATCTACCAAATTGCCCTGAAATATTCTATAATTTTCTGTTAATCCTACAACTCATAATCTTCCTCAAATCCATTTGCCAATCCCTGCAATACATGCCTAAAGTCGGGACAAAATTGGTCTACGTTCAATTTCTTTACCCAAAAACTCTTTCATCATCTACGGTCAACGAGGGACAGTTGTTGACGATCAATTTTAACCCTCCCTTTTAAAATTAAATTATTTATACTTAATTATTTTCAATAAATGTGTTAAAAGTAATTTTTTTTTAATCAATAATACTTATTTTTATACAAATATAACATAAATAAGTAATTACTAGTATCAAATTGATAATTCAATAGTATAATAACTGTAAAATATATCACCCTTACTACTTTAAAATAATTAAAGTAACTTTTATATTTTGTTATACAAGTTTTATAATTAATTTAATGAATTAAACTTTGATTTTTTTATTAACTCTCTTATTATATAAATTAATCCGAAATTAGTCTCATAATTTAGAAAATAAAGTGTTTAATTAATAATTAGTTAATTACATTAATTTATAATGTATTTGATGAGTATATTTTCTATCATATTTAATTAGAATTAATTAAGTTTAATTAAGTTAATTTTAAAAGGGTTAAAGATCAAAAGACTACAATTTCAATTGCACAATAAATACGAAATGGCTATTTATTAAATTAATTTCAGCCCAAAAACATTGGCCCAAAGGCCTTTCTAGTCCAAAACAACCTCTCCAGTCCAAGTTGGCGATCCACCCCACCCTACACGAACCAACCAAATCATGCCACGTCACCCTCCAACCCCACTCGCAGAACAAAGCACAAATGATCTGGGTTATCGATCCAAACCATCGATGGTCAACATTTATTCCTATTTTTCTTTTATTTACACCCTCTCATCTGATATAACCACAGGAGTTGGATCACACAGATCCAACGGTTCTCATATTTCCTCACAAAAAACATTTTTAGAATTCTTAAGTCCCGATTTATCAGGACCGTTGATCAAACGATCCAATGGACCAGATCTTTTCCCCCGTTCTTTACCTTAGGGACCGTCCTGGTTACCCCCAAAATCCTAATCATTTGTCTCATTGACCATCCATCCCCTTTCCTCTTTTCCTCTCTAGTCTCTCTTCCTCTCATCCCCAATCAATCTTCCATCCTTGCACAAATCGGTTCAAGGTCACAAATCCATACCCTCTAACACCCAATTTGTTCCCTATACCCCCGAATCAAGTTGATTTCACCATTTTAATCACTAAAAATCCAAATTGAAAACCTAGCCCAAAAGTGAAACCTAAAATCATTTGCATCTCCGTTGTGATCTTTCAAATCCATGGCATGCATGACCATTTCTTCAACACCATCATCATTATTCTTTGTCTAGAGGTCAAACGTACTGACCCCTAAACATTAGGATTTTATTCGATGGTTTTCCGTCTTCAAAGGTTGTCCTCGTTTGCCAGCTAAATTTCTTTGGTACTTTTCTCTCTGTTCTTTACTAATTTTTAATCCCTCCCCATCGTTATCAACTCTTCGTCACCTTCCACTCATAGTTCGAATTTACTTGAACCTTAAGCATTGAATGACACTATAAATAGAGGCTTTAATTGCTCTCATAAAACACGGACAACACACATAATCGAACAACTAAAAAACTTAGATTCCCTCACTGATTTAATTTTTTCTCTTCTCTCCTTTCCAATTCTAATTTCATTCACTATTCGAAGTTTAAGTCTTTGGTTCCTAAACGGCAAAACAAAAGACCCCATTTGGTTTGCTGCTCCGAGGAAGGTTAGTGTATACTGACCCCCTCCTTCTTTGACTGTTTAAGTTATAATCATGCTTACCAAGATATCTTTGTTGTTTATCTTTGCTTAATGATTTATGATATTAGCTTATGAATGATTATCATGACTTAACATTTAATGTTATCCTTATTGTATGAACTAACTATTTTCCCTGATAATTTTAAATTATATTAATGTGGTCGATTGTCCTGTGAACTTGATGAGTTAAATGCTTCTTTGAACTGAAAAAATATATGTCTTCCTGAATCTTTGTAATTAATAAAAGGATTTAATGATTCTCAACATATGCTTTGTCAAGGTGATACTACTGTTATGATCTTAAGTTTCTTCTGATGAATGTTCTATGTCTGCTCTCCTGATATTGTACTGATCATAGAATTAGAAATACTACCTTTTGATCCATACTTAATCTCTCTACTTTAATAATATTAGGATCTTGGCTGTTGTGTACACTTAAAGGTCCAATACAAGAATGTCATTGTAATTTAAATCATCAACTTAGTTGTTGAGTTGCCTACTCTCTTCAAATATGTTTTGTAATCATGTTACCCCTTAAAACATCATTGTGTGTAGGCTTGAAAGTATTTTGTTAACCTTCATATTTGTGTGTTTGTTTAGCTACAGTTGTGAGCTCCATTGAACAAATATTTCTCTAAAAGACTGACCTAAGTTCTAATGAGTTTTTGTGGTTGATTTAAAAATTGTGGTTTTGTGTCAATTCTATGTGATGTTATCATGTTTAATAGCCTAATTCAAACTATGTCCTCAACCGTCCTTAAGAGTTTGGTTAAGAGTTGTACCTACTTCATTTGTGCTATCTGTCTCTTGGATTAGTAATGTTGTTAATATGTCTAAATTGGACTTCATCATGATACCTATGTTATCACACTTAGCCTATTTACATGGATTGATTGATTTTTTACTATAACCATGACTACTTAATATATGTGAAAATTCCTTGTTCTCATGATTTGAACATCTGTAATGAACCTACTATTTTAATTCTATGTCATTTGTTCCTATATTATACTCTATAATCTTGCAGTCCTTAGCAACATTACTTGTATACATCTGAGCATCCTCTTTAAGCTTCTACACCTATTTGTTTGTTAATAGATTTCTTGCTTGTCTTTCATGTAAGAGATAGTTATGCTTGAGCCCTCATATTATTCACTTAAGAACTGTATTATACCATAAGGAAGAATTTGATTATTGATATCTTAACCACATAGAAATTGGAAAGTTACCTGTTATCACTTATGAATTAAAGAGAAACTCACTAACATTTTCTTGCCCCTGTTTAGATGAATATTGTACCATGCTGGGTTGGATATTTTGACTCTTAATTGCTAAAAGTTAATTTGGATTTTGAACTTGATAAGATGAGTGATCATGTTACGGGTTGGGATTAGATTAAGTTTGACCTTCTTGCCTACATAAGTATCTTTGTTGATATTATTGCTCTTTAGAGAATCTGGACAAAATTGCTAGTCCACACATATAGTAGAAATGAAGATGTAACCAATGTGTGTCAACCTTTGATTGTTTTGAACATAGTCTAATAGTTGTTGATGTATTGTGAACTTAGTTAGGGGTCCCCGCAAGTTTGAACTAACTAGTAGGTTTAGTAAGGTTGATACATGTCTTCTCTACCTCCTTAGATCACCCGACTTAGCATTTAAACCAGGATTAGTCTATTAGTGGTTGCCTCTCTTGATTTACATCTGTGATTAGCTCTTCTAAAATTGTTCTGGTACATGATGAATGTCCCTATATATTGTGAGTACTTGTAGTAGCCTACATTCTTTGTATTATGATTTTAAAGTCCATGGTGTAATCTTGACTGTTATAGTTTGATAATGGTGTTCTGTATAGCTTCTGTGAAAAGTATGAATACTTGAACATGTGTATTTACTGCTATTACTATGTTGGTCGCCATAGTGAATGCCTCATTTGCAATTAAACATGTGGGGAGGAATGAGTATGAGTGGTTACAGGTATTTTAGAATAGGATCTAGTTTGTGGTTGAGAAGCCCTAACTTAGAAAAGCATTGCTGGGGTCCCTGAGAACCTTGTGAACTCTGAAGTATTAGGGATCCAAAGTGGATCTTGTCCATAAATGGTATTTTTCCCTAATCTCCTAGTCATTGACACTTATTAATCTCTTTAGGATTAATGCAAATGATTATGGCTTCACTATGATCGTTAATATTGTTTAGGGAAAAAAACATAAATAGCCAGTTCATTAGTCTTTACAACTTCCCTAGCCCTAAACACTTAGTTTACTGAAAATAACCCTAAAATAGGTAGCCATATCAAATAGGAGCGTCAGTTAAAAATCACTGTACAACAGAAAATAGTCGAAAAGTTTGCTCCACACAATTACATGGATACTGAGTGGAAAGCAAATATAAAAAGAAAATATTCCCTACATGTGACAAACAGTTGGTCTGTGTACCCATTACCCATATGAAGTTGTGTATAATTTTTTATTATGTACTACGAGTATTTCCCCTTTTCTTGTATAATTTATGGATAATTCTGTTTACTTCATGTATAAATGTTAATTGTTCATATTTTATAGCTTGCAAATGATTATTCGTACTTCATTGAATAATGAATGTATATGTAGCCACATTTGCAGGTATACCATATATAATCCATGTGTAGATGTGTGCAATTTTTTTATTTTGTGCTACATGTGTTTGCCTTTGCATGTATAATTTATGGATAACTCTATTTAATCTGTGTATAAACGCAATAATTGTATATTTATTCAAGCTTGCAGATTCAATATTCATTTATCATTGAATAATTAATTATAGGGGATAACTCTGTTCGCATGTATAATGTGTGTTTAAACGTGTAAAAATCTTATGGAAAAGGTGACTCATTACTGCTTTGTTTTATATGTATAAACTGCATATATTGTAAAATGAAAATAAACTGATTGATAAGAGGGAACACGAGGGAAAGAAGGGAGAAAAACCAAATTCTTTACTTCGCTTAGGAAGAGAGACCAAAAGAGATAATAAAAGAGACCCTTTTTTATGGGTATCATATTATTATATTTTCATATAGGTGCCTTATTCCTTATAATTCCTAAAATTAAGTAATTTCAAATCAGAATCCCTATAGTTATGACTAATTTATTAACTAGCTTGACTGGCTAAAAAAAGTAAAAAGAATGTGTACGATGTTTAAAATGAGTTATAAAAATAAAATAGGTTTATTTAGAGTTTATAACTTAATATGGGTTGTTAGTTTAGTTAATTGTTCTATTGTTTATTCTATTGGTCCTTACATTGTCTTCACTACATTCTTATTCATGATATTTGTTATAGCTTATTGGGCCTCTTGTAGCATCACTAATGTCTTTATTTTCTTTTGGGGCTTTTGCATCCGTACCCATTTTTTATGCCACGTTTTAACTTATACCCGCTTTGTAAAAAAAAATTACATCCATACCCGCTTTTGCGTATAAATTCAGCATGCGGGGCTAAAGTAGCAAAGGAAATCACGCAAAACTTCAGCATTCTAGTAGATGGGCCTGAAGTAGCTTGCGAACTTCAGCTCTAGTAAATGGGAAACTTCAGCTCTAGAGCTGAAGTTTTTGTCTTTGTAAATGGGGAACTTCAGCATACGGGGCTAAAGTTCCCCTGTTATAAAGACAAAAACTTCAGCATACGGGCTGAAGTTCCCCCAGTTACATTTGGGAACTTCAGCTCTAGAGCTGAAGTTTTGTCTTTTGTAAATGGGGAACTTCAGCATACGGGGTTGAAGTTCCCTAATTACAAAGACAAAAACTTCAGCATACGGGGCTGAAGTTCCCCCAGTTACACTGGGACACTTCAGCTCTAGAGCTGAAGTTTTATCTTTTGTAAATGGGGAACTTCAGCATACGGGGTTGAAGTTCCCTAATTACAAAGACAAAAACTTCAGCATACGGGCTGAAGTTCCCCCAGTTACATTTGGGAACTTCAGCTCTAGAGCTGAAGTTCGTAACTGGGAAACTTCAGCTCTAGAGTTGAAGTTTTGTCTTTGTAACTGGGGAAGTTCAGCCCCGTATGCTGAAGTTTTGTCTTTATAACTGGCGAACTTCAGCTTAACTGGGTNGTTACACTGGGACACTTCAGCTCTAGAGCTGAAGTTTTATCTTTTGTAAATGGGGAACTTCAGCATACGGGGCTGAAGTTCCCAAGCTATAAAGACAACAACACCAGCATACTGGCTGAAGTTCACCAGTTTACAAAGACAAAACTTCAGCTCTAGAGCTGAAGTTTTGTCTTTATAACTGGCGAACTTCAGCTTAACTGGGTAACTTCAGCTCAGCGAGGGAAAGAGGAGCTGAAGTTATTTAAAAAGTGGGTACAAGTTAAAAGTTTTTAAAAAAGCGGGTATAAGTTAAATGAGTGCGACCAAATAAGGTGCCCCGCGCAATGTTTACTTTTCTTTTGCATATATGATTGAACTGGGCCTGCTGAGTTCTCTAGAACTCAGGCCCAAGTTCTCGCCTAGAGTCTGTATTGCTGAAGCCTGTCGCTGGTGTGTTCGAAGTCTGCTAGGCCTACGATCCCTTCGGCCTAAACTTTGAGTCTAACCTCATTTCCTTTCCTAGCTATTAGATAAACTGAACTTGTTATACTGTATATGTTGTAAACACTGCAATTGAATGCTTTAACCATTTTAGGAGTTTAGGCATGCCAAGGCCCATAGGTAATTAAAGGAAATTATTATTTATACTATGTTAGCTATAAAACTTAGATACTTTGATCACTTATTTTGCTAATACAAGATCTCATTTCTATTTATGCTAATAATTCTAACGAAGCTCTTTTGAAGTTTAAAACAAATTTGAAAAGAAAGCGACCCTTCTCTCAAAAGACGAAAATAAAGAACAATTTCGAAGATGGATTTTATAAACAAAAAATCAAATACGGTCGGGATTGTCAAACCCAAATGAATTTTCTCCAGAACATCGCTACAAAATTGAAATCAACTTAAAAAGGTATATCCAAGACCCATTGTCTAATAGTCTTTTACTCCACTGCATTTACACGAACAACCATGCTATTTCATAAAGGTAAAACATTCAAAACATAGCCATATTTACAAACCTTTTCAATCTTGTAAACATTTTTAAAGACTTTTACAATTAAACTCATGTTCTCTTTCCAAAGTACGTATACTACTTTCTTACAAATGATAGACCTTAAAAGACAAGAGGTAGACCAAATTTTGAGCACTATGCTAAGTAGAATGCAAACATATAATTCTCTGAACCTAGTCTAAGTCCTATGGAGTTACCTTAAGTAGATTTTAAGGGGTGCCTAATGATGAGTGGTGGTTTTACCACTCATTCTAGATTCTTTTCTTTAGATTTTGCATCCATTAATTATAATATGAGGTCGTTTATGGTGTGTTTTGTTAGATTTTCAGGTACATGATACCATGAAGAGAGTTAAATTCAATTGAAGTGGAATTGAGAAAAAAAAGTGTTGAAACAATGCAAAACCCTCCAGTGAAACCGCACCTGCGAAACATTGTTTGCATCTGCGACCTTGCGCCTACGAGGTGGAAGACCGCATCTGCAGAATTGAACTACTATGCACTGGAAACATTGTTCGTATCTGCAACCTCGCGCCTGCGAGGTGGAAGACCGCATCTGTAGAATTGAACTACTATGCACTAGAACCGCATCTGCGTAAGAATCCGCACCTGCGGAATCACTGGTGCGAATATTAGGTCAGCATCTGTAGAGAAGGGAATTCCACACAGGCTCGCATCTACGATGAATTATCCACATATGTGGAGACGCATTTGCGTGAACATGTCCGCATCTGTAGAGTAGGCAATCTCTTGAGTTTACGCATCTGTGATAGGCTATCCGTATCTGTGGAGCCGCACCTGCGAGGATACTTTCGCAGGTGCGGTCAACGGGCTTCAGACCTCGGTAGGAATGACATTTCACATTTTCTCAACTCTAAACCCACAAATACACGACCTAGCAGATCTTTTGCATATCTTTCGCTTATTTTTAGTCCTTAGACTAGAGATAACAAGTTTTGGAAGTTAGGGTTCTTGCACACACACTTGGGCCGTGAAGATTTGAAGCTTTTGGTTGATAATTTCTTACTCATTTATGCTCATTTCGTCATTTTCTTGCTTTGTATTGAATATTTAAGTGTGTAGTATTTATTTCCAACACTTGAATCTTGTTTATGAAAATATTCATATTTAAAGTATGGATTAAATATCTTGTTGTGCTCATGTATTGAACGATTTTTTATTATATTGAACTGAGTTATTGTTTCTTTAATTATTCTTGTTCTTTAATGTTTCAAAATAGATTAGCTAACCCTAGGACTCGCTCATTAACTTCAAATTAATTTTGGAAAAGATTATTTGGGGTTGGGAAAGATTAATCAACAAAAACTTGAGGCTTTAACCCTTATTTTATAGATTCTACCTAGGGATAGGATTGAACTACTTGTAGCCATATCCGGGTGTGCTTAATCTCTTAATTATTTTAGGGATATTCAATTAGGAAGCCTTGTTAGTCTTCGGAAGAAGCTAATATAGAATTATTGCGCATGGATAATTAACATAAACTCGCTCATATTTGTAAAATCATGAAATACATTGGATCATTACTTGAGTGTAAATCCCGATGCGTCCATGCTTGTAACAATTGATCATTTTACTTGCCTTCTAGGTTAGTTTATATTTTCGCAATTAGTTATAAATATTTTTTCAACAACCATTCTAAGTATTTGGCATTGCATAACAAGTGATAATTCTCTTACATTCCTAATCTCCTACATATTGTTCTCTGTGTGATTCGACCCTGACTCATAGTTGGGTAAATTATATTGCATGCGACCGTTTCCATTTACTTTTTAGTAGCGGATTGGATGTATCAAAATTGGCGCCGTTGTAGGGGAACAATTTGGCGTATTTAGGTTGTTTGAGAAGTAAGCATAAGTACTTTGGTCCATACTTGTGAATATTTGCGTAATTATTTTCTTATCTTGGTTTATCCTCTTGTTTGTTTCTTGTTTATTTTCTTAGCTAAAAAAAATGGCATCATATAATGAAAATTGGTCGGATGGTAGTTGATCATACTTTGATGACCCTTGTCCTTATTGTGGAGGACCACACTCGTGGCAAAATTGTTTAAATTCTCCCGGGGGCGAATTGTGCGCACAATCTCCAACCCATGAGTGGAGTATTTGTGATAAGTGTGGTCGTCAAAATGGTCATTGGGATAATTGTGGTTATTTGTTCTTCCCTTCCCCAAGCCCCCGCTATGATGATTCTACTTTTTGTGATGATAAGTATAAGGACATGAAAGTGAAAGAAATTGAGCATGGTCAAAATGGAGAGTTCAAGCTCATGTTAGAATGCCTACTTGAAGGAGGAAACAAAGAGCAAGGTGCCTTGGAGGAGCTTTTGGAAAATAGTCTCCAAAATGACTTGGCGTTTGAAAGGATGCACTCACAAATGGGAGAAATGCTTGAAGCTTTAGAGGCTCAAAAAGCCTCGGAAGTGAATTAAATCCAAGAACCTTCCTTAGATGTGGAAGCCGAAAATACTTCCTTGACACTTGATCAAAACCAAGAAGAACTCTCAAATGCTCAAAATAAAAAAATGATGCTCATGATGGAGGCCATTCTTGAAAATGAGGAGAAGCACTACTTGGTACTCGAGGACTTGAAACAAGGCTTGACTCAAAATGATGATGATATTCACACCTTGGAAATCATATGGAATCATTGGTTGAGTCTCATTATGCCCATCAATTTGAAAGTGTGGAAAGAGATCAAGAATAGTCCAACTTCGAGGAAGAAAGTGAGATTTACTTTGAGGAATCAATAAGTGAACATCCGCCAACTGACTTCATGCTTGTTAATAATGCCGAGAAAAATAATGAATTAGAGTCAACCGGTGTAATTGAAAATATGGTTGAGATTGACTCTAGTGAGGGGGAAAAAAAGGATGTCAAAATCTGGAAAGAATTGCAATTAGGAGGTTTGATCTCACATTCCAAGCATTTTTCAACATTGGAATTGTGTGGTGATATGGGAATTGAACTACACGAGTAAATGAAGGATTGCGAGGAGGAAAGGCAAAGGCCATACAACTTACAATTTGAGGGAACAATAAGGTAAAATGACATTCCTCACATGAAAGCCAAAAAACACAAAATGAAGAAATTAAAGTTTGTCTTGATCATCAACTTACCACCCCCACCTCTCGTGATCACAAGCTTGATTGCAATTTAGGTGCCCAATACATATCGTCCAAGTGGCAAAAAAAGTGGTAAAGTTGATTTGCATCATGCCACGACGTTAAATGCGGCGCTTGGTGGGAGGCAACCCATTGTCTTTCCAAATTTTTAATCGTTTATGAAATTTCCTTTTTAGAATAGCTTAGTACATTATTTTTGACTAATCTGCCGAGTTTCAGATTTTTTGGAGTTGGATTGAGGAGTTTGAGGTGTTGGAGTGCACAAAAATAGTGGCTGAAAAATCTGTGCATCAATCATATGGTGTAAACGCATCTGCGAAACATTCACCGCAGATGCGGCCTCGCAGAAGCGCCCGATGAAGCACAAATGCGGAAAGTACCGCATAAGCGGTTTGGCAGCCGCAAAAGCGCTTAAATTATTGCAGAAGCAGTCAAACGTGTAAATTGCAAAACCTTTCTTCAGTCAGATAAGACTCTAATTTCCCCGAAATCCTCACAACTCCCTCTCCTCTATCATGCTACCGCTCTTCACACAACTGCTCACACTCAGAATTCTCAAGCACAAGTCCACAAGGTACCATGTCTCTCATCTACTGCTCTCTTCTACTTCTCTTTTCTTTTTCTTCTTCTTCATCTCATCTCTTCTGCAGTCATGTTTTCAATTTTTTTTATTATCACTGTTAGTTTTAGGAGTGAGGGTATTGGTTGAGAGTATGATTAGTATGTGCCATTGATTGTTGAACAATAACTTTGTGGGAAATCTAAGTACCCAATTTGTGTGAAAAAGCATAAATTCTCACTGCTTGCAATGTGTTCGACGAATTGTACAAAAGGAAATCGTTTGCTAAGTACCACAAAAGTAGGTTTAATAGAGTCATAGGTTCATGTAGTGCACACTAATTCAGAAGTCTTGAGTATAAATTATATGCTAAAATCATGCTTAGGAGTGAATAGAGTCGGAAAAAAAACTGGGCTTTTGAACCCACTGATGAACATTGCAGAAGCGAGAGAAGTGCCGCAGATGCGGCCTCGCACCTGCGTTGAAAGACCCACTGGTGAGATTTTTGGCAAACGGGGCAAAATCGCAGAAGCGGAGGAAAACCCGCAGAAGAGGGACCACACCTATGATGGCTCTTCCGCAGGTGCGGAAACTGGGCAGAATTCCCAATTCCAATAGCTTTGTATCTGGAGCTTCCCGGGCCCATTCGACTCGATTCTTTTGCCTAATTGCTTTGATTTAAATTTCCTAACATGAATCTACTGCCCGACTAACGTTGTTTCAATTTTTTGAAGGTACTTTGAGCTAAAATGGACCCCAACATGAACGAAAATGCCTCGCTTGATCATGAAATTGAAGAGGAAGCTGTGGGTGAACAATTTGACCAGTCACGCTTCATGTCGGCTGATTTTCACCGCCGGTATTATGACAACCTCCTCACCAAGCAGATAGTGCTTGAAAAGGGGATCGCCGAGGAGAAATTGGCCGAGCTACTCCCAAAATTATATGGCCGTCTTCAAGCTTCTGGCTGGTCGTGCTTCATGCCTACTCCATGCAAAACCAATGAGAAGTGGGTTAGTGAATTTTACGCTAATCTTAAGCGTATACACTTCGCCGACCCATAACTCACCCTTAGGGGTAAGACAGTGAGGTTTGGAATTGAGCAGATTAATGACATACTCAGGATTCCTGACCATCCACTCGAGCCAGTGCTAGAAAAAGATCATTGCAACAACGTATAATGGCTTGTGTCTAAACTCTATACCGCAAGCATGAGAGCAAAATGGGCCAACAAGAGAAGGGGTTTTAAGTCAATCGACTTCACAACTGAAGCTAAAATATGGCTCTAAATCCTCTGCAACAGGGTATCACCCTGTGGAAATATTTCAGATATATCATACACAAGAGCCTTGATCATTGCATGGCTTCTTGACGGCATTCATGTGAATGTCGACCATTATATCCTGTGGGAGCTTAGAGAGTAATTGAACGATGATAGCCCAGGGTTGATGTTTCCCTCACTGATCACAAAATTGTGTAGGCGGGTAGAGGTTGAGGTGCACAACACAGATCATTGGTTGTCGGCCGACAAACCCATTCATCTGTTGAGAGTAATGGGTGAGGGTAGTGCAGTCCAGAGCAAGAAGAGGAAAGTCTCCAATGTTGGCAGAACAGATTCATCCTCATAGGCAGAAGTGCCTGAGGGACCATTTGGGATGTTGAAATCACAGTGTCACGACACAAATCGAAGGGCCACGACGGGAACCCGGTACCTTACCCAACGTAGTACCAACGTAACATATTTTTCTTATCGTACTATCATGGGTAAATGGACAAAAGGGCCGTCATGAAATAACCAGAATAAAATATAAGTGCATACTAGACATAGGATGACCCAACATTATATAAAATACATGTGACATACAGGCCTATAAGGCCGATATGATCATTTGTACACTCAAAATGTACGCCGACAAGGCCATACAAGTATCCATATACATGACATTTGTTTACAAGTCTATTAGAGTACATAAATGTCATATAGGTCGGGAAAGGGCCCCGCCTTATCAGTCAATACATGTCCCAATCATACTGACCAAATAGGTAACTCCGGAGCAATTGGAGTTCAACAACACCATCTGTTGAGCTTGTAACGACCCGACCGGTCGTTTTGAGCTCTAGCGCGTCGTTCAGCGGTTTGAAGTCGTGA
>MDKI01115533.1:0-58473 GCA_005239505.1 Nicotiana paniculata | reverse complement strand
CTAAAGGGATGCAAATACATCAAAAATACGCTCAAGAGGCGAGGAGGAGTGCACCGGGCTATAACCGGGCGTTTGAGCCCAAACACCTGACCCTGCCTGGCGTTAGCCATGCGCCAGAGCCCAAACGCGTGACCCTGCCTGGCGTTAGCCAGGCGTTAGAGCCCAAACGCCTGCCTTAGCCTGGCGTTATCCAGGCGCCAGAGCCCAAACGCCAGGCCCCTGTTCTGGCTAAATTCGAGTTTTTGAAGAGTTTAAGTGTCTCCCGGTTGGAATAGAAGTCTCCTACACGTTTAGGGTTTATCCCAAACATATAAATAGACCCCAAAAATACAACTTGAAGGGGGATTCGAAAAGAGGAAGTCATTAAAGTGAAGAAAAACCTGTGGATTACTACTCAGCAAAGCAAAAACACAGATTTTTATCTCCGTAGTTCATTACTCTGTAATTCAATTATGCACGTTATCTTAGATTTGATATTTATGAATATGAGTAGCTAATTTTCTTAATCTAGGGTTTTGGTGGAACCTGTTGGGGGACAAACTTATGGTGATATTAATATAGTTTGGTTGATTGTTCATCTCTATTTGTTCAACTACGTTCTTGTTGTAGCTAATTGAATGGCCATCAATTAGCTGTGCCTATTTAGTGTGTATCTACTTGAGAGAGAGTGCATGTTTAGGTAATTTTTTGAACAACACCACTCCCAGAGTATAGATGAAAGTCATAACCGAGGGTTTATAAGTTGGATTAGAAATAACTATGCTTCGGATGCAATCTAAACTGAACTGTCAAGCAATCTAGCTAGCATAACTTGAGAGAGTGCGTCTAATAAATTATCGTAAGTACTTGAGAGAGATTTATGGTAGATAGAGTGTTCATGATTGATAGAGATAATTAATCAAGTTATAGGAAATATCTGAGAAGTAAGTTCACCAACGGGGGAAACCATAACCTTAGACCTTTATCATAATTGTTTACAACACATTGTTAGTAATTGTTAGTTATTATTATTGTCAGTAGAATTAGTAAAACATCACCAATTTATATTAAAAAGTCTTGAGAGAATTGATTGAGTAAAAGTTGCGTATTCTAAAGACTTGATTGATACGTAAATTCCCTGTGGGATCGACTCTGGGCATAATACCTCGGATTATATTTGCAACGCCCGTTTAGTCTTTTATTAGACATAGTTGAGCGTGATCACCTAGCTGCTTCTCCCTCCACAAAGGTATATTGAATATAGTTATTGTTAGGCATTTGAAAGCAACTACATTTGAAAGTTATGTGGTTGCCAAATCTAGCAAGTACTTCATCAAAAAGGAGTTTACCTAAACACTATCTCCAAGTAAGAAAGGAGAATTTAAAAGGGATAGAATTATGCCAAAGCTTACTGAAGAACATATTTGTAGGTCTCTAGTTTCGGATAATATGCCATGCAGATTTATTAGAGTATTGGCCATATTCAGTATTATTCCATACAACATCATCTGTATCAGTTGGTTGGCCAATGTTCATATTTCTTATAACTTCCACCATTTAATTAGTAAGATTGTTGTGCAGCTTATTCATGTCCCAGCCACCATTCCTAATAAACTCACGAACATTGGTTTTATTACCAATGGTGGTAATAGTATTAGCATTGCTATAAGACAAAGGACCTGTCATTATCCAATTGTCCCACCAAAGTTGCAGTCACCAGAGTTAATAAGCCAAATGATGTTGCCTTTTGCTCTGTCTCTAGCCAATTGTAGGTGTTTCCAAGCCTGTGAGTTACCTGAGATCCACTTCTTTTTCACAGGATGACTTCTTGGACATTATTTAGCTCTGAGAAAATCAGCCTATAATGAAGGTTTTGTTCTAAACCTCCACCATCTCTTGATAGTTAATGTGTTAGAAATATCTTCAAGACTTTTAATACCAATGCCACCTTCATCTTTAGGAAAGCACAAGTTTTTCCAGGAGCTCCAGTGATAATTCTTTTTTTCTCAGTGGTTCCCCAAAGGAATCTAGCCATGTGTTGCTCAAAAAGGTTCAAAGTGCCTTTGGGAGGGTTTAGTGCAGTAAGCATGTAAGTAGGCAGAGACTGTAAAACACTCTTGATTAACCACTCTGCCACCATATGTTACCATTTTACCTTGCCATCCATTCAATCTCTTAACAACTTCGGTAACCATGCTATTAAAGAAGCATATCTATTTTATTCCAATATATATTGGAAACCAAGATAAGTGAAAGGGAAGATCTTGTCCATAAATCCCGTGCAATCTCTTAATCTGTTGATTCTATAAGCACTAGCTTTAGGGCCAGTGAAAAAGAAGCTTTTATCCTTGTTGAAAAGCTGACCCGATGCCTTTTCATACTTTCTGATTTCTTTCATCACCATCTTGACAGTTTTTGAATTACCACCACAGAATATAACAATGTTGTCAGTATAAGCTAGGTGATTAATTTGAGGGCCTCTCTTGTTCATAGAGAAGCTAGTGAAGTTCTCCTTATGAATGAGATTGTTCAGAGATCTAGTCAATACCTATGCAGCAAGAATAAAGAGAGAGAGAGGGATAAAGGATCCCCTTGCTTGAGGCCCTGTGAAGAGTAAAGAAGTCATGTCTAGTTCCATTAATAATAATCGAGTACCAGACATTCGAGACCATTCTCCAAATCATATCAGACCATTCTTTGCAGAAGCCAAATTTATTTAAGACAACAATAAGGAAGCTCCAGGAAATTCTATCGTAGGCTTTAGCCATGTCAAGTTTCATAACAATATTATCTCCCTTGTTAGGTTTGGAGATATCATGAATGATCTCCTGATCTAGCATCACATTTTCCATAATTAGTCTCCCAAAGACAAAAGCACATTGATTTTCGGAGATTAGCTTAGACAGAAGAGAGTTCAACCTTTTGGATAAGAGTTTTTAGATGATCTTACCAGTGTAATTGCTTAGACTAATAGGCCTAAGCTCTTCAAATCTGGAAGGAGAATCCACCTTGGGAATAAGAGAACCTATGTGTGGGAATAAAATTTAGTGAGGTTCTTCCCTTTAAAAAATCTGTGACAAATTCAATGACGTCATGCTTGATGATATCCCACGTAGCCTGAAAAAATTTCCCATTAACACCATCAGGTCCAACAGAGCTATCAATGCTCATACTAAAGACAATCTCTTTGATTTCCTCTTCCAAACATCATAATCAACATCTCATTTTCTTCTTCTGTAATAAGGTTGGGGATACAACTAAGGATATCACTGCTCACAATAGGCTGCTGGTCTAGATTGAAGAATCTTTTAAAGTGCTGACATCAGCCTTAGCAATTTTTTCATCACCTTGTATCCATCTATCTATGTGATTCTTAATTCTATGGAGTTGAAGTCTTCTTCTCCCGTCTCTCAGGATATTGTGAAAATAGCTAGTGTTGCAGTCATCATCCTTGAACCAATTAATTATAGCTTTCTATTTCATCAAGGATTCTTGCATGCCAACAGACCTAGTATATTCAGCATAACCTCTGTTTTGATCTTCGCTTCCTTTCTCATTGTTGTTATGCATATCAATATCTTCTAGGATTTTCACTTTAGCTTCCCAAGAGCATACTTGTTCATGAATGTCCCCAATGTTTTCCTTAGACCATTGACTGAGATGCTTACTAAGAAGTTTCAACTTACTTTGAAGCCTCCACATAGCATTACCTTCAATATTTGTGTTCCATATCTCCTGAATCATATCCAGAAAACCTGGTTGAGTGGTCCAGAAGTTGAGGAATCTGAAGTAGTTGATGTGATGTTGTTGATCATTATGAAACTTTAATAGAAGGGGTCTATGATCAGAGCCATTCATTACCAAATGTTTCACAATGCTGTTTTGGAAGAGTTGAGCCCATTGATCATTAATCATTATTCTGTCTAGTCTCTTCCAAATTCTTTTACTAGGCCTTCTGTTGTTACACCAAGTGTTTCTTGGGCCAGTGAAACCAATGTCCATTAAGCCACAAGATTCCATAGTGCTAATAAAATCTAGACTTCTATATGCTCTATGTGGATTAGCCCCTAGTTTTTCAGTCGGATCCATGATAATGTTGAAGTCACCACCAATACACCATAGGCCATCAATAGTGTTGTTCATGTTATGAATGATATCCCAAAAATCCCTTCTTTCACTAGTTAGTACATTTGGCATATACTGCTGTAATAAAGATTCCTGTATCTACAACATTATCTTTCATTTTGAAAGTAATTTATTGTTCACTGTTTTCCAACACCTCATGTGATCCAGGTAGTTCCAGAAGCACCCGATCTTACCAGTGACATTATACTGACAATGTTGAAATCCTAATAACCTTTTGTACCTATATATCTTACTCATATCCACAAAGGGTTCAAAGATAGCCTCAAAAACCACTTTGTTGATGTTGATAAGAAGTTTAAGTCTGTGAATAGCCTTCTTGGATGTCACTAATCTTATATTCCAGAAGATTATACTAATCATTGGGTTGAGGGGGAGGTGTGTTGTTTGTTTCCTCTTCCTTTACAAGAAGAAGATGTGTTGTCTTTGGTTTGTCTTCCATTCTGGCCAGTGGTGATTCACGAGAGTCACCCTTTCTGTCACGACCCCAAATCCACTAGTTGTGATGGCACCTAACCCAACCCTCTAGGTAAGCTAACTAATAACTATCCAATTCCAATAATATTAACAAGACAATTAAACGAAAGCAATTTACTGAATATTATACATCTCCCAAGGACTGGTAGTACAAATTATGAGCTTATAAGATTAGAACATACAAATCTGGTATGAAACAAATAGTTGAAATGTATATAAACAGATTGTTATGAATTTAAGGCTACCATGAACAAGAGGCAACTACGACCGAAATGCAGGTACATCTTCAAATCCAGCTCCCGTCGATCTTAGCAACGTGAGCAACCAACATCTGTATGCAAGATGCAGAAGTGTAGTATGAGTAAAACCAACCCTCTGTACTCAATAAGTAACAAACCTAACCTTAGGTTGAAAGTAGTGACGAGATAGAACAAAGGTCGGGTCCAACACCAATAGCCAACAACAATTCATAACAACATAGTACAAGTAAAAAAAGAAAGTATCTCAGAAATAAAATGCTCAGCTTGTTCACAGTTCCAGAAAATAGGCATGCGTTTCAAGTATCTCAGTGAAAACACAAATCTTTTACCGAAAATGCCAAAAAGACGATATGTAAATTTTTTTCAAAATCCTTTCCATAATAAATAAGATGTTCCATTTTTCTTCCAGATAGCAAGTGTGAAATACCACTCTATGCCCATATATCAATGTGTGTAAAAAGTCATGAATGACGTGATACCGTACATGATGAGAAAAAATACATCTTTATGCATGTATGTCATGTGTGCATGCCAATGCCATGTATCTAAGATATGAATCATGTACTCACACTCTCAGAGTACTCAATCTCACCGTCTCACACTTTCCACAAATTATGCTCAACCATTCGGTACTGTATATGGCCCATACAACCCAGGGAAGATCCATCCCGGAATATATACATCACAGACCATCAATCACGCCGTAACGAGGAAGGACGATCCGTCCCCATGGAGAAGATCCATCTCCGGGTATATAAATGCTTCAGACAAGATCCATGTCCAGGGAAGATCCATCCCTCAATATAATCAACCAGGCTCACTAGGGGCGTGTACAGACTCTGGAGAGGCTCCTACAACTCAAGCGTTATCATAAGCCAGATCCAGGCATAAATCAATATAACATACTACGGCATGCAGCCCGATCCCATAATTGTCACTCATAATCAGGCTCTTAGCCTCACTCAGTCATCAATATCTTCAGTCTCACTCACGGGCTCACAATGTCATGAAACTAGCTTGACAACAATGACATGATGTATCAATAAACATTAACTGAGATTGAGATATGATATGAATGCATGAATATGATTAAGTACAAAATATCAATGAAATCAGTAAGATAACAACAAGAAACAACCATTATGGGTCCTAACAATATCAGTATAAAGTCTTAATATGATATTTAGCATGATTGAGAGCTCAATTACTTTATCACATGGTGAGAACACAAATATCAACAAAATATGACCATTACCGTGCCTTGGAAACAACGGAGTCACAATTCACAGGTTGCACGCCCACACGCCCGTCACCTAACATGTGTGTCACCTTATCATCAATCACATAAGGCATATTACGGGGTTTCATACCCCAACACTAAGTTTAAAAGAGTTACTTACCTCGAAGAAGACAAATTCCAATACCGAGCAAGCCAAGCAATACTCCAAAAATTCCATCTCGCGCGTACCGATCCTCCGAACGGTTCGAAATTAGACAAAAGCAACTTAAATACATCAAGTAAAGCCCAAGGAAACAATTCCAATGATAAAGGTCGAATCTTAATCAAAAATCCAAAATCAACCCAAAATCCCAACCCGGGCCCACACCTCGGAACCCGAAGAAACACAGAAAATTCGACAATCCATTCGATTACGAGTCCAAAATAATACATAATAGTGAGGTCATCGTTTCAAACTTTAGCAAAGGCTCCAAAAATTAGTTGGTCCAATAATCCATTAGCAAACAAAGAATCCTCAAAGACATCAATGGATGTTGTTTGTCCTTTACTCAATCTGATCGAGAACATCCAAAACTAAGCAACATCATTAGTTTCCAACAACGTGAAGCAATAAAGGTAAACATCCAAATATTATAGGCATCCAAGAACAAACAAAATTACAGTAGCCCAATCATTAGTCGCTGGAAAAGAACGAGTCACTGGATTTCGATAATTCTGGCGAGATAACAATAATCGGACCGGTATAATCAGATAATAGAAGCCTCCAAAAGCAGCTAAAACATCACAAAGCCAATCATGAAAGTGACACCACACCGTACGAAAATATTAAAACAACCGAAAAACTAGAAACAAGAATTCACAGCTGTATTCTGAAACATAGCAGACTCAAAACCACGTATGGTCATCGAAAATAATGGAAGTCACCGGAAAATATCCCGGTCAAACCTTTTTAAGCCACCAAACGAAGGTTTTGACCAAATCTTCGCAGATCTGGTTTTATGAAAGCCAAACACCCATAAAATAGTAACAAAACAATGGGAAAAGAAGTCGCTGGATACATATCTTTTCTGGCCAGATATAATATTGTCCATTGTATATCAGGATAATGCAGCAGCGAGGAGAAAAATGGGAAGATATATAAGGAGCAGTGGTGGTTCCAGCTTGGCCGATGGTGGCAAAAATGGAGGAGGAGGGTGATGTGCTCACAAGATGAGAGAAATGAGAGATTAGGTATGTTAAAGGGGGGCAGGCATGGTTGGGAGGAAGAGAGAGATGAGAGCTTAGGAGGGTTGGTGGCTGCCCTTTCTCTCTTTGAGAGAGAAGCTCCCAAAAATATAATAAAAATAGGTTAACTCTCCCTACTTAAAGCTTAAACCATGAAATTCATTCTTCCAAATCGATTCCGAAGAACCTTAAAACCAAAACCAATGATTCGCATAAGTCATAATACCTCATACGGAGCTACTCATGCCCCCAAACCTCCGAGCGAAGTGCAAATGCTCGAAATGACCGGTCGGGTCGTTACATCCTCCCCCACTTAAACATATGTTCATCCTCGAACGTGCCAAGAGTTGTTCTAAATCCATCAAACCGCCGTGTAACCTTACCATGCACATACCTGGGGGTGATCCCACATCATTCTATTCTATATAGGCCCGACAACACAACATACTAAAGATCATTACTTTAACCTTAGCCCTTAAACCACATAATCCTCTTTCCAACATCCTGAATTTCTTATAAGATCTGAATCTCGCGCCTAACCACTGTGTAAGTGTGAATAAGCTGTATCGAGCTATAACCATAACCCAAGATGTAATCACATGATGTACCACATAACTCAGATTCTCACAGCAATTGCTTTTGACCACAACAACTTCTCAAAACACACCCAGTAATCTCGCCATGCGTCAAGAATTGGATGGAAGGCACAATTCTTACTAGTTCTCCGCACAACTTTTGTGCAGTTGTTCACTCGGTTTTTGGGTCATAATCATTATGTAGGAGAAATGTCTTTCCTTCTGCCTCCCCAGTTCAACAATAGGATTCAATACCGAAAATGAACGTCATATCAAACAAAATCTCGTTCTATAACCTTCGTACACTGCCAATGATGAAAGAAACACACAGATACTAATAATCACTTATCAGATCAACAAGTCATGGAGCCCTTCTCTCCTTCGACAAGCATTATAGACAATTTCTAAACCAACTTCCGATATTATTCTTCCAAACATATCGTAATAAAGTTCGATATCACCCATTCTAGGTGCAATTACCCGATCTCATCAAACATAATCATCCTAGTGATAGGCCACACCATACAACCTAAAGCCACAAACCGTGCACCCATAAACAACAATTCAAATGTACCCATAAATGGAAAATGACTCAAATGAGAGAACCATCCCGCAACTTCAACAAGTACCACCACAATCGCATTGCTACAAACCCATCATATAGAACCAAAAAACACGAATCTTAAACAAAGGATCATATCCCGACGTATCCCAACTGTAATGTGTGACCCCATCCAAATACTGGTCCATACCATATACCTCGAGCCACCCTGCTCAAAATCAATAACCACGCAAAATTTGACATCAAGTAACTAAAGTGCATTACCATAGTCATGGAGAATCAGATGACACAATGCCACACAAAACCCGAAAGAACATAACCAATACGCCCTCCATCATGCAATACCCAATTACTCATTTCGCTCAAATTATGTTATAAGACCACAATAGAACCGCACCATGTGTGCCTAAAAACAACGTATCACAACTCCTCGTAGCATAGAAGAGTAACCCACAGAAAATTTCAGAACACGAATAAGCTCAGCAACAAACGAATGGCACATCCCTCAACAATAGCATTATGGAGCCAACCAATCCGACTTGGTGTAGATTACACGTACTAATTAGGCCTACCAGTGGACCCCCAAATCAACTCTGGGCACCCACAAATAGATAAATAAAACCCCCGAAAGCCCACAATGACTGAATTATAACACATACTATCATCTGGCTAGCTTCGGCCATGACTTCACCGTCCACAACTATGAAACAATCCGCTCCTGAGAACTCCCAGTCTCCAAATCCATAGAACCCACGAATCACCATAGTTGATCCCAACTCCACCGCCAAAATGTCTAACACATCTCTCATACACGATCATCCCATGAGGAATACTTCTAAGATTTTTCCGTGCCACATAGCAAAATTTGAAAATCAGCAGTCGATCAACCAGGAGAGAGCTGCAGTACCAGTGAAGTATCCATAAATCAAACACATTACCCCTTCTGAAATGTATACTCACATCAAGCCATACCAAATAGTAATATAAATTACCTAGTCATCTGAAGCCGTCCATGTTGTGTACGAATTTCATGACCTTCCCTTCAAAACTGAACTGTGATCTCGCTCATATAAATCTCAATCCCACACAACACACTGCATATACCATGCCATCATATGAAAATAAATATGAGAACTTCATAGTCCACTCCGAGTCACAAGCTACTACATACTCAATTAGCCAAGGACCTTCCATTTGATTTCATCCAGGAGAAATTCACTAAACGTCACATGCTCCTCATGCCAGTAGGAAATATACCCCTCGAACCGCGGTAAAAACCATTGAGAACTCTTCGAAACCCATTTTCACATAACCAAGCTATCAGAACCGAATCTCTCTAACTCAACCTAGCCACGCAGGTCACCAAAACCAAAGAGCACTGCCACGAAACACCTGTAGAGACTAGCCACGTCAGAAGTACCCAAAGAACCGATCATAACCATTACTGTGCTGATCCAACCTACTACCAAGTTGTCCTATTTCTCCAAGTCCTTTCCAAATTGCCTTCAAATTGGTACTTCTCATTGCTAGAACACCATGATCCCTAACCAAAATTCACCACACAAGAGACCCTAGTATAAGACCACAATGCCCTAAGGCCTATAAGCCACTGACTTCCCTCTTAAGCACCCCGAAGCATCACAACCAAGACACCCACTCTAAAGAGACCTTATGTTAACCTAAAGTTGTTTCCTTCACCTTATCGATACTGAAATGCATAACCCATAATGATATAAAAGTGCCACAAATCTCGACACCATCCAATGTAACTCTCAGTTCCTAGCCATATACAAATCTTAAAAATTCCAAATTGTTACATATATATCTTGAATCCATTACAACCATTCTCAAGAGTCATACACTCTACTCAAATCTCAATTAAACCGACCAAACGGACGAAACGACATGTGCCAAATTAGCACGATAACACCCAAAGAAGTAACTCACACCTCTAAGCAACCGAGCAAATTCCTATCCCATGCGCATTACATCCTTCACAAATAACAACTCAATCATTCCATGATTCCCATATACCCATAAAATGTAATACATCATGCATCCAGAAACTTGCTTGTTTACGTCATCCCAGCTTCTGCAAGTCGTAACCGATCCACAAGTATGCCTCAGACCAAAACCAATACAACACATAACAGTGCAATCAACTCGCCAATAGAAGACTCCCCTATTTGGCTCACAACCATGGAATAAAATATCTGATAACTTATAATAACCATACGCCATTAATGCCATAAATATCACAGTGAGATTCAACTACATCCTTCCTGAGCTCCTGTAAGGCAAACCATCTAATACTTCAAATTATATGCAAATCTCGCATTCACCCTTGTAATAGTCAAGCCAACTTCCACAAGCGATCCAAACTCAAATTGCAACATATATCATTTACTAGTAAAAAAGAACTCTCAACAAAATATCATAGGTACTATACAACCTCAGGACACCTCGCGGAGGTAACCCACCTGCTTTGCCTCAAACTGACATCTCTATATACCCTTCCACAACACAACTACAATGCAATCGCTTAATCTTCCTGAGTCTGATCTCAACAATAAGACACGAGAACCTAATTCGTCCCGGCATTAAGAAACAAGAAAGATCCTTCAATACACTCATCACTCGGAACCTTACATCGCATCAAGAAAGAAACCAAACACCCAATAGTCATTTCTACATCTCATGTAAACTCTACTCGCCACATTCGAACAATCTGTGCACATCTCGCAGTCACATAATACTGACCACATAATCATCCAATCACAAATTCCACTAATGGGGACACCACCGGACATATAAGTCCCAAAAGCACGTGCTCACACAATTGAAATCTCCATGCTTAGGCTACCATCAAAAACCAACCTCAAGTCCTCAAGATTGGCCAATCATTAGAATGCCAAAATCACATCTCGCACCTCAACCATGGAATCACAAACCGTCGTTGCAGAGGTGATACCAAGCGCTCGTATGTGCATACGAATGCGCGTAAGGAATTCAAAATGTTACGCTTCAAGAAAAATCAATGCCGCGTGATAAGGATAGAAATATGGGAAGTATATCCTAAATGTCCTGTAGCCTCTCGAAGATAGGTATGGACGTCATCATACCGATCTGTAAGACTCTACTAGACACTTGCTCATGAGTTGTAGAACCTATGAACCTAGAGCTCTGATACCAACTTGTCACGACCCCAAATCCACTAGTCGTGATGGCACCTAACCCAACCCACTAGGTAAGCTAACTAATAAGTATCAAATTCCAATAATATTAACAAGACAATTAAACGAAAGCAATTTACTGAACCTTATACATCTCCCAAGGACTAGTAAGTACAAATAATGAGCTTCTAATAGAACATACAAAATTGGTATGAAATAAATACTCTGTTTGAAATGTATATAAGCAGATTATTATGATTTTAAGGCTACCATGAACAAGAGGCAGCTACGACGGGAACGTAGGTAATCTTCAAATCCATCTCCCGTTAATCTCAGCAATGTCAGCAGCCAACATCTGCATGCAAGGTGAAAAAGTGTAGTATGATGACAACCGAGCTTATGTACTCAATAAGTAACAAACATAACCATAGGTTGAAAGTAGTGACGAGCTGGAACAAAGGTCGGGTCCAACACCAATAGCCAACAACTCATAACGACAGAGTACAAGTAATAAAAGAAGTATCTCAAAAATAAAATGCTCAGCTCGTTCACAGTTCCACAAAATAGGCATGTTTTCCAAGTACCTCAGTGAAAACCCTAATCTTTTACCGAAAATGCCAAAAATACGAGTAAGTATGAAAACCGTAATTTTTTTTCAAATATCCTTTCCACAATAAATAAGACGTTTCATTTTCTTTCTAGATAGCAAGTGTAAAATACCGCTCTATGCCCATATATCAATGTGTGTAAAAAGTCATGAATGACGTGATACCATATAGCATGAGGAAAAATACATATCTATGCAGGTATGTCATGTGTGCATGCCAATGCCATGTATCTCAGAGATGAATCATGTACTCACACTCTCAGAGCACTCAATCTCGCTATCTCACACTTTCCACTCATCATTATCAACCACTCGATACTGTATATAGCCCATATGGACCAGGGAAGATTCATCCCGGGATATATACATCACTTACCATCAGTCACTCAGTACCGAGGAAGTCCAATCCGGTTCCATGGAGAAGATCCATCTCCAGGTATATAAATGCTTCAGACAAGATCCATGTCCAGGGAAGATCCATCCCTCAATATAATCAACCGCGCTCACTGGGAGTGTGTACAGACTCTGGAGGGGCTCCTACAACCCAAGCTATCATAAGCCAGATCCAAGCATAAATCAATATAACATACTACGACATGCAGCCTGATCCCATAATTGTCACTCATAATCAGGCTCTCAGCCTCACTCAGTCATCAATATCTCCAGTCTCACTCACGGGCTCACAATGTCATGAAACTAGCCCGACAACAATGATATGATGTATCAATAAACAATAACTAGGACTGAGATATGATATGAATGCATGAATATGACTGAGTACGAAATATCAATAAAATAAGTGAGATGACAACAGGAAATCACCACTATGGGTCCTAAAAATATCAGCATAAAGCCTAAACATGATATTTAGCATGATTGACAACTCAATTACTTTATCACATGGTGAGAACACATATATTAACAAAATAGGGCCACTATACAGTGCCATGGAAACAACAGAGTCACAATTCAAAGGGTGCACGCCCACACGCCCGTCACCTAGCATGTGTGTCACCTCATCATCAATCACATAACACGTATTACGGGGTTTCATACCCTCAGCACTAAGTTTAGAAGAGTTACTTACCTCGAAGAAGCCAAATTCCAATACCAAGCAAGCCAAGTGATACTACTCCAAGAATTCCATCTCGTGTGTACCGATCTTCCGAACGATTCGATATTATCCAAAAGCAAATCAAATACATCAAGTAAAGTCCAAGGAAAAATATTCCAATGATAAAGGTCGAATCTTAATCAAAAACCCGAAATCGACCCAAAACCCAACTCGGGCCCGCACCTCGGAACCCGAAGAAACACACAAAATGTAATCCATTTGATTACGAGTCCAAAATAATACATAATAGTGAATTCATCGTTTCAAACGTTAGCAAAGGCTCCAAAAAATCAGTGGGTCCAATAATCCATCAGCAAACAAAGAACCCTCTAAGACATTAATGGATGTTGTTTGTCCTTTACTCAATCTGATCGAGAACATCCAAAACTAAGCAACAACATTAGTGACCAACAACGTGAAGCAATAGAGGTATACACCCAAATATGATAGGCATCCAAAAACAAACGAAATTACAGTAGCCCAATCATTAGTCGTCGAAAAAGAACGAGTCGCTAGATTTCGAAAATTCTGGCGAGATAATAATAATCGGACCAGTATAATCAGACAATAGAAGCCTCTAAAAGCAGGTAAAACATCACAGAGCCAATCACGGCAATGGAAACACCACACTGTAGTGGCCGCAAATATTAAAACAATCGAAAAACTAGCAACAAGAATTCACAGTCGTATTATAAAACATAGCAGACTCAAAACCACATGGTCATTGAAAATAATGGAGGTCGCCGGAAAATATCCCGGCCAAACCTTTTTAAGCCACAAAATGAAGGTTTTGACCAAATCTTTGCAGATCTGGTTTTATGGAAGCCAAACACCCACAAAATAGTGACAAAATAATGGGAAAAGAAGTCACCGGATACAGTTCTTTTCTGGCTTGATCTGATTTCGTCCATTGAATATCAGGACAATGCAGCAGCGAGGAGAAAAATGGGAAGAGATATAGGAAGCAGTGGTGGTTCCAGCTTGGCCGATGGTGGAAAAAACAGAGAAGGATGGTGTTGTTCAAGATGAGAGAAATGAGATATTAGTTATGTTAAAGGGGGGCAGCCATGGTTGGGAGGAAGAGAGAGATGAGAGATTAGGAGGGATGGTGGCTGCCCTTTCTCTCTTTGAGAGAGAAGCTCCCAAAAATATAATAAAAATAGGTTAACTCTCCCTACTTAAAGCTTAAAACATGAATTTCATTCTTCCAAATCGAATCGGAAGAACCTTAAAATCAAAACCGACGATTCACATAAGTCAAAATACCTCATACAGAGCTACTCATGCCCCCAAACCTCCGAGCGAAGTGAAAATACTCGAAACGACCGGTCGGGTCGTTACATTTTCCTATGGAATTTTCAGCAATCTCTGTAAGATATTTTTATTTACTATTCTCTCGGTCATTCTTTTTGTTTCTGCTTCTTCTTCTAGTGTAATAAGATCCATCTTCATTTTGGTTCTGAGAAGTAACCTCATCTCCATCAGTCATAGGTTTGGATTCCATAGTAGCTTCTTGTTCCACATGGTTGATTTGTCCTTGGTTGCAACATTCTGGCATCTGGCATTGATTTTTCATGTGTTCCCAGTTAAGATCAACACAAACATTTATGGCTTTTTGGTTTTTCATCTCCAAAGGTAAGCTAATTGACTGGACATCCTCAGTTTTAGCCTCTGTGATTGCAACATTCTCATGATTGTCTCCCTTTGATTTTTGTTGCTCACTGCTTTCTTTATCATTGCTCTTTACCTCCTTCCATGTGCTATCTACTATGATTTTTCCATTATCATAACGTTGATTAGTAATAACTGTAAGCTCACCTTCTGCTGCTCGATCTTTATTAAAAACATTCTCTTGCTGATTACCTTCAATCATCGAGGCTACTAATTATTGTCGAACTGATGAAAGCTTAACTTGATAGTGCTTCTTAATGATCTTATCTCGGATATCAGGTTTGAATTTGACACTGCTATTCTTTTTTGGCATTTTCTTTGCTTTCTTATTCTTTTTCTTCTTCCTTCTTGTTTTTGCATCAATATTTTGTTGTAACAAAGGGCTGTCAGTTCTCTGTTTTATCCTTTCAGCATCGAGATTTTGAGTTTTTGTCTTCAGAAGTTGTTCTCCCTCTACTAAATTATGATTATTCATAGTTTCTATCTCGTCTTTCTCTATATTACTGCCGTGATCTTCTTCTTTACCAGCTACTTTGTTCTTAGTTGGCTGCTCCTTGCTTTTGTCTTGCACCTCCTCGACATTAGTTGCAATCTTCTTCTCTAAAGCCCTACATTCAATCACCTTGTGTCCTAGTTTCCTACCATGTTTACAATACTTAGGTATGCCCTTATATTCAAATTTCCGAGTGTAACCATCTAGTGGTGAGTCCTCATATTCTTGTCCTATTAATACACTTTCCGGCAGAGGTTTAAGAAGATTAACCTCCACCCTAATCTTAGCAATACTTGGTCTAGTTCTTCCATAAGTAGCCGCATCTAGAACCAAAGGGGTTCTAATGGAGCTAATAGTTTGTCTAACATAATTCCATGTGTGCATGTGGAATGGCAATCCCGGCAGAAGAACCCACACTGGGGTGACAGGAAGGTCTTTCTCAGTCTTAAAATCAGGGGACCATTTTTGCAAGAACCTTTGCCGACCATCAAATTCAATTACCCTTTAAACCATACCTTTTGTCTATCTTACTCGGTAAATAAATAGATGAAGACATTGTAATTATCATAAACACCAATTCTGGCAGATCCTTTCAGAGTTATCAGCTCCTAACCTTTACCTAATACTCTCAATTTGGGAAGGGGTTTAAGAAATCAGCTGTCACGCCCCAAAAACCGAGGAGCGCGACCGGCGCTCAACCGAGTAACTCGACCGAGCAAGCCTGTTAGGTTTCATTCATCCCAAATTAATTCATGAATAAAGAGGAGATGAACTCCATCAATCATACCTTGTAAATATTTTATTAATAACTTCCATTAGTAGTTTCAACCATAATATTCAAAACATTACAATTTTTTTTATAGATATGAAGAAGAACATATTTTCCAAATACCAATATTCCTAATCTAATCCCCAATATCAATCACCACCCACAACCTGTCTACGGAGCCTCTTAGTACAATTGAAGAGTAATATGAAAATGCCGGCAACAAGGCTCCGGCTATACTTCAAAATACAAAGTACACGACATCCAAATGACACAGGACCTCGAAATGAAGTGGGGATCACCAAGTTAGCTGAAAGGAGCGTACCTCTATCACTGATCACTGCCGTCTACTGTGGAACCACCTGCATCCATTAAAGATGCAGCGCCCCCGGCAAAAGAGTTAGTACTGTCGAATAGTACTAGTATGTAAAGCTAAAAATCATCTTTCAAATAGAATAACTATACAGGAAATGGAAAGTCATAGAAATAACAAGTCACAATCAATATTATCCACATGCACAATTGAAACATAACAACATTTCAAATACGAAAGCAATACACATTTTTAGTTGGTAGATCTTTAGTACCGATAATACAACAGTTCACAATGCAACTATCCACAATACCACTGTTCACAATGCCATTATTCATAATACCACCGTACCCTTGGCACGGATTCCGATCACGAACCGATTGGCTAGGTCATCCCACTTGGAGACATTCTCCCACAATATCAATTCTCGTTTCAATTTTGGTTTCAATTTTCTGCACAATACCACCATGTGTGCGACATGGCGTCCGATCACGGCCCGTTCGACTAGGCCGTCTTACTCAAGACGTTTCCATCTTTCATCAATCATATCATTTCACATTTCCCACACGTATCTCAATTTCTTCGGCACTAGTAGCCACAATAATTATATCACACTTGGCACTTGGCCGCATTTCATAATTCAATTTTTTTCCACATATTTCACATTAATATCAATTTTGTATTAAGTACACACATGAAGAATTATGAATCGTGGGCATATAGAGGCTTTCACAAATTTTGGCAATTTAACACATATCCCATATCTTCAATACATCATCAAGTGACAAGATAGCATAATGCGAGCATCCGAATACATATTGCACACAAATTCTTACAACACAAGCCCGTTTGGAATATCATTTTCTACATCCATCAAGGTTGAAACTTACATCAATCGTATGGACTCCATGGAGGTTCAATTTCTAAGAAGAGGGGTTTTTAGCCACACATACCTCAATAGAGCTTTTAGGCAAATTCTACTTTTTGAAGTTATCTTAAAATGGTTGATTCGATGCTCGTTTCGTAATCCGTTTCATATATTTTCTCATTTCATAGGCATCGCTAGGCACAATTATAGTCGTTATCCACACTCTATTTCCTCAGTTCATTTAATTCATTTTCAGACATCTTTATAGTTTATCAACACCTAGACACACTCAATCAAGACATTAAGTACACATAAGCGCAATTAGGAGTATTAAGCATATCGCGTTTTCCTCAGCTAATTGGTATACCAGTTTTCATTTAAAATACACTCAAAGCTGTACCATTTTAATAAGAAACCCATACTTAAAACATCTATCATTCAATATAAGGCTCATTTGGAATAATCAAGTTTTAGGAGTTTATAGGGGATAACCCGGAACGTAGAAATTAGGGATTTGGGCCGATCATACATAAACTTACGGAAACATTATGGAATTCAATTTCGAGAGAGGAAGTTTAGCCAACATACCTGGTTGAGATTTCCTTAAGTTACTACAACACACCAACACCTCTAGCAATAATAATCTATAAGGAGATAGCGAAAATCGATTAATAATTAGAAAGATTTCCCATGGTGTAACTCTCTTAGGAATTTCATCAAACACTAATCATGTGAAATAGACTACAAGGTCCTACAACGGAAATTCCTTATTCCCTCAACCAAGTTTCAACAATAACAACCCAAAATAGTTCATTAATCCCACATACTATAACTTAGTGCCACATGCATGTCCTATTTCTAATCCCCACAATATATTTGAACTCTTAACCCTTTTGCATGCAAGTTCTGAAAGTAGGAATTACCCCGATGGTAGACAATCAAGTGACTATCTTCCTTGATTCTTGAAGACTTGAGCAAGATTTGGGTGATTGAAAGGTTATGTTCCCTCTTTCTCTCTCTATATGGCTTGTTCCTCTCTCTAAACTACTCAGAATGTCACCCCAAATGAATCCCCAAATATTATTTATTAAAATAAGGTCGGGTTATAAAAATAAAAAAATGGACCCTCCGACTCAGATCTGCGATGCGATCGCATAATGATTATGCGGACCGCAAAGTGGTCGCATAATTGATGCTCAGAACTGGGGTGTTTCGGGTTGGGTATGCGGAAGGTCTATGGTCTGCAGACCTATTATGCGATCGCAAAATGCACCGCAGGCCTGATATGCGGTCGCATAATGCACCGCACAATGGCCTTGAACTTAACTCACCTTCTGCTTCACTTTGCGGTAGGTATGCGGCCCACATAGTGGTTATGCGGTCGCAAACCAGACTGCAGAATCACATCCTTTAGCCAAAAATATTCCTTTACTCCTTCGTGCATTCTTTCACTTAAAAAGTCCGACCCACGGCGAGCACTTTAGCCTAACTCGACCCCACAAGACCTTAAATTACACAACACAATTTTCTGAGGCCTTACATCAACCAACAATAGTGTACTTACATTCTTTTACCATTATGATATAATAATCTTTAGCCTTGAATATCACAGCTGGCATTCCATTGTGAGTTGTATGCTTTGCAATAACTTTCTCCCATTCATGGCGTATTGGGTTCATTTTAGAAGATGGCAGACCCATGACCAATGTCGCATAAGAAATTTTCTTTCCAATTCCTTCAGCGGGTAGTGTCACTCCCTTAAGAGGGATGTTTTGCTTCTCCTTACACGCTGGAAGTAGGCCTCCCGGTGGCTTCATCTGGTGGAGCGTGAAGAGATGTGCTGGACAATATAGTCATTGGGTTAGCCGTTGGAGAGAGTGTTAATGCTCTTTTTTTTTTATTTCAGTAAGTAGCACAAGAGATCTTGGTTGTCGACATTAGTTCTTTAACAATCATGAATTCTTACACACATAATGAATACATTTCCTATTGCCCCTGGCCAGTAACCCACGTTCCATTCACCTCCACAATTCCAAGAGATGGGTGAAACTCTTCCAGTCCTAGAGTCAGTCTTGAAGAATGCTGAGAAAGGAATGGGCTCTTGAAAAGAAGCAAGAACTTGAAGCTGCAAAGAGGAAGAAGAAGGCTGAAAATCGAAAACTAATTGATCTACAACTTCCTGTGTCCATTCCAGCTGAAGGCGCCTTTGAGTGGACTCAAGAAGAAATGGAATCACTATATATGTTGAAGGTTGTGATGCCCGCAACTGC
The DNA here is from genome assembly GCA_005239505.1 of Nicotiana paniculata. Taxonomy (NCBI): domain Eukaryota; kingdom Viridiplantae; phylum Streptophyta; class Magnoliopsida; order Solanales; family Solanaceae; genus Nicotiana; species Nicotiana paniculata. The sequence continues at coordinate 38,738 of MDKI01115533.1, read as the reverse complement.
AACAACTACATTAATGAACTTATCAGGAGGATGAACCAAAGTCGCTTAATTTTTGCTTTTTACGCAATTCATCTGTTCTTTTTGGACTTCTGGAGATTGAAGCAAACAACAATTTTAAATTTTCTTGCCATTATAAATTATGATAGTAGTATCTGACATTTTTGTTTTGATGCAGCAATTTCAATTTATTGTGTTGTGTGTTTGTCACGACCCAAACATCCCTCTGAACCACGTCGTGATGGAACCTAGTATCTACGACTAGGTAAGCCTAACAATTAACAGAAAATACCAATATCGGAAAACAAAGTTTGACTTTTGACTGCAATAGATATTGAATAAACAAAAATGATGCCACTCGGCATGTACAATAACAGAACTCTACTTACACAACTTTCCCAAAACCCGGAATGTCATGAGTCACAAGATATAGAAAGTAAATAACATATCTATACAACGAAGTCTATTAAAAACAAATAAAGAAAAGTGTTTGACACGGGGAAGAATAGAAGGGAAATCCGAGGTCTGCGGACGCGGCAGATATACCTTGAAGTCTCTAACAGCTGCCTCGAACTCACGGATACTGCGGCTGATAACGAGCACCCGAATCTCCACACTAAACATGTGCAGAAGAGTAGCACGAGTACACCACAATTGGTACCCAGTAAGTGTTGAGCCTAACCTCGGTCGAGTAGTGACGAGGTCAGGTCAGGCCCACTGGAGTATAGTAATAAAAGCAGGAGAATAAAGCAGTATAATAAGAGACTAAAGTTCAACAAAGAAAAACACGATGAAATGACGTAACAGTACACAAATTTAGCAACAGGGGATCTCCCAAGATACCGTCTTGTAGTCCCAAAAGTAAATATGCAGGGAGTTCTCCCGAGGTATCGCTTCGTAGTCTCAAAAGTAAATGTACAAGGAGAACTCCCGAGGTACCGCCTCGTAGTCTCAAAAGTAAATGTGCAGGAGGATCTCTCGGGATACCGCCCCGTTGTCCCAAAGTAAATAAAAATAAAATCAATTGCAGGTGGTAAGTACAACAGGAGAATCTACAGTCTAGACTAAGTACAAGTCGGGAAAAGAAACAGGAATTCAATAGGCATGCTGCAACGAGTTAAATTAAGTAATTAAGGCACGCAGACATGTTATTTTTAGGCTAACAGGGTAACTACGCATGTTAGTAAGTTCAATTAAGGTGAAAATAGGAAATTACTCGGTAAAAATCAGGGTTTTCAAAAAATAGCCTGTGTACACACTCGTCACCTCGCGTACACGGTGCTCACATAGTAAAATTATTACCAAATCCTAAGGGGATTTCACCCACACAAGGTTAGGCAAGCCATTTACCTCAAACCAAGTTCAATCAACCGTTAGCAATGCTCTTCCCATGAATATCCGACTCCGAATGACCTGAATCTAGCCAAAACCAATTACATACAATAAATATAGCTATAAGAAACTAATCTAGCCAATGAAATCTAGGCTAAAGTGAGAAATTAGGAAATCATCCCAAAAGGCCTCTCGGGCCGACGTCTCGAAATCGGGTAAAAGTCACAAAATATGAACACTCATTCACTCACGAGTCTAACCATATAAGGATCACTTGAATCGAACCTCAAATCGCCTTCCAAAACTCGAAATTATAGCCTATGAAGTTTCTACCATTTATCCCCAAATTTCCAACTCAAATCACTAAATAGAAGACAAAAATAACGATAGATTCATAAAATATATCCCAATCCGATTTAGAACCACTTACCCCAACAATATCCTTGAAGAAGCCTTGAAAAATCGTCTCCCACTGAGCTCTCAAACTCCCAAAATCAAAATGGGGAATCAACCCTTGAAATCCTATTTTCTGCCCAGTAAACTCGCTTCTGCGAGCCTCCAACCGCACCTGCGGTACCGCACCTAGGGGAATTCCATTGTAGGTGTGAAAATCACTTAAGAGCACTGGGTCCGCATTTGCGTAAAGGGGGACGCACCTGCGTGTGTGCGCCTGCGGAACACTATCCGCTTCTGCGGTCTTTTACCGCTCCTGCGGGCCCTTGAGCGCTTCTGCGGGCATCAGAGATCCAGTACTTTCTATGCACCTGCGATCCCAGGTATATCCTGTCCTTTCCATTTCTGCGCTTTCCTCTCCGCACTTGCGATCCCGCACCTGCGATCTCCCTACCGCAGGTGCAAAAACACCAGAACTCAGGTGGCTTTAGCAATTGCATAAGTCTAAAACTCAATCCGTTAAGCATCCAAAACACACCCGAGGCCCCTGGGACCTCAACAAAACATACCAACAAGTCCTAAATCACCATATGAACTTAATAAGTCCCTCGAATCACATCAAACAATGGTAAAAACACAAAATCACCCTTCGGTTCGAATTTAAAGAACTTAAAGTTTCCAAATTCGACAATTGATGCTGAAAACTATCAAACCACGTCCGATTAACCCTAAATATTGCACAAAGGTCATATTCAACCTACGTACCTACTCCAACTTCTGAAATCGAAATCCGACCCCGATATCAAAACGTCCACTACCGATCTGTTGCGACCCCTTTATTCTTGTGAAATCAGGTTTCGACATTTCTGAGATGACTCCCTTCCTTTTGGGATGGGATATGGGTTTGAAGAGTCGCCATCTAATGGATTAAGGTGCGTTAGGGAACCTAGAGTAATTAACTCATGAAACTAGTTTGCATCACCAGAGATCGGGTAAGGGCTCGAAATTACCTTGAGGGGAAGGTGTTAGGCACCCCTCGAGGTCCACAATGGTGGGTCCCAGCCGAACTTAATTAAGCGAATTAGTGTTTGAAGGAAAATAAAGCAATTTAGACAACTATTATTTTAAAATAGGAATTAAAAGGGTCCTAAGTTCTTTAGCCTATATGATCATTTCCATGAAATACTTGGTAACTTTTCCCAGGTTGGGGTGCTACATATAGTATTAGCGCAAAGGTCATCATCTCCTTTACTACCCAATTACTATCTTTCAGTTGTTACCTAAGCGTTCTAGTAGCTTCTAACTCGTGCCTTAAGCGTGCACTACACGTCCCTTTCCTATGGTCATGGAGGTGTTTAGGACCTCTATTTAAGGTGGTTCTAGACTGACTTAAGTTGCTAAAAATGAGAAAAAGCTAGGCGACAAACAAAATTCAAATAGGACTGTCACAGAAGAGCGACTAAAGGCTCATGTTAACCTCCACAGATAGTCAACAAATACATGCATTTCAATCAGACAATTTCATTAATTTAGGATCCTATAGGCAGGATACCTAGATGAGCAGAAATAGAATGTAGAGATGCATTTTGTTTAAGGCGAGCATCGGGACATATCAATTTGTCTACTGATTTTGATTAAGTTCTGAATCTGGGCAAATTTCAAGAAGCAAGAGATCCCAGTTTTAGGCCCAGAATTCTTAATAAACCTACAGATTTGCCTAAGTGATAACCAGAACAGAATCCTATAGGCATGTTATCTACAACTGTTAATTATAGCCTATACAACGAGTTACTGATTTTAACTGACATGTTTTTATCTCTTTAGATCCTATAGGCATGCTTTCTACTTTGGAAGAATTAGCTAACTCATATAGGCATGATTTCTAAGTGTTGAAACTGATTACAAGAATGATTTCTAAACTTACAACTGATTTACCCTCTAGGCATGATATCTATTAGTTTAAATCATACAGACATGATTTATAGGTTGTGAACTGATTCCTTTTATTCCTGTAGGCATGGTATCTAAGTTGAAACTGATTTTTATTTCCTATAGGCATGATATCTATTACTCATATTGGGCAGAATTTTTAAAGCAAATTACCAGGAAAGTTTATTAGCTCAAATAAATAGAATCCTATATACATGACCACTAATGCACATTGAGATTGGAAATATGTGTAGCTCCTAACAAGATGGATTCTAATGCAGAATTACCAAAAGACCTATAGACAGTGTCTCTAATATGCATGATCACAAACAGTCAAGAAAAACATCCTATAAGCAAAGTTTCTAAATGATTAGTAACACTCACACAATCAACACAGTAACTCTATAGACAGGATTTTTACCTGAGTTTTGAACAAAGATATATAAACCTGTCACGCCCCAAACCTTGGGAGGCGTGGCTAGCACCCGGTGCCGTACTGGTCCGAGCGAACCACTGTGTAACTCATGATCGTTCGACCAAAACTAGAACATACATATGTCGAATTAGCTGAACTCATTCTTTTTGTAACTACCATTGGCCAACATGACCACAACGCATAGGGCATAACTTTATGTGGGCAACACTGTATCAATAAACTATCATTCTTAAAACATGAATACATATGGGCCGATAAGGCCTCTGACATACTGTACAAAATGAAACTTTGTCTACAAAGCCTCTAAGATTATTTGACATCAAATGGGACAGGGTACCGGCCTATCAATAAGTCTTTAGCAAAACTCTGATACGATGACTCACAGATTCGGCTGCCCTCCGAATGAGGTGGAGTCTTACCGATCCTTCGCTGAATGTCAATCTCGTCTACTATGAGGGATCGTCAAACTGATTATCTATACATGCATGAATGAATGCAGCGTCCCCAATGAAAGAACTTCAGTACGAATAATGTACTGAGTATGTAAGGCAATATACTGAAAGCTGAACTAAACTGGTAATATAATAACTGAAGGTAACTGGGAGTCAAAGATAATATGAAGATATGCTTACCTGCTGAGACTGACTCAACTCTCTCAATATAGTAAATAAAATAGATGCCCGGCCCTATAAGGATCGCTATATATATATATATAACTGCTCTACCGTAGTAGGCTCGCTCATAGGAATTCGACCAACTGGGCTCGCTCATAGGCGCTCGGCCAAAGTAGGTTCGGTATATAACTTACCATCTGATCTGAGGTTACCCCATAGGGGTCTGTCCATCGATTATAGCTCAATGGTAATAAAAATATTGTAATACTGTATATATAGATTCTCAGTTCTCTTGACTGGAATAAAGAAATAATCAATTGATTATTGTACTTACAAGACTAGGAAAAATATACGTAAATTTTGGGCCATGAATTTTTTTCTTTATGCCTCGTTATCAAACTCGTGTAATTACGAGATCATGCCAAAATGAAAGAAGGGCTTAGCCTTAATATACCTGGAGTAGGAAAACATATGTATGATACTCTTGGAAAAGGTTGCACCGTACTCCCTTAGAATTACAAAATCTCACGTTGCTATTACATAATTAAAAATTATGCTGCTGCTACATACATGGACATCACGGTAACACTAATCCAAAAGTGGAATTGGATGATTTCATAAGCATTCTCTTGTGGCTCCTCCTCCATCACGTTTCTAACATAAAATCCCTACTTAATGAGGTATAAAGGTCTTTTAAAGTTGTGGAGACTCTATCTTCATCGTTCTATATAAGCAAATTTAATTTAACATCAGCTTCATCATTCTATGTAGCATTTATAATTCAATGTCTCTTTCAGTTTCATGATTAGTCTATCCAAGTGGTAAAGACGTATGAGAATGTATTGTCTTCAATGACTTAAAATGCTAGTCACTGGAAGCACCACAACATAAAAGGTCCTAGATTATAAATGAAAAGAGAAAGGATGACTTAGAATACCAACTTCAAGATCAGTAACTGTAGTATTCTCCTATAGGTCCCGTTTTGAACCGGCATGGTGGTGTTGTGGGTCCTACTTTTGTGGATTAGTCTTGCCCAAAGACCCCTTAAATGTGCCACCTAGTCTTGATAAATCAAGAGTCATTAATTTTGGTTTTGATCCAATTCATGGGCTGCCACGTTGGGGCCCATCAATCCTATACAAATGTGCTTAATTAATTAGTTAATCTCCCACTAAAAATCAATAATTACCCAATCCTTCACATAATTAAGAATTATCTCAAATTACTTAAAATACTACCTACTTTTAACACACCTTGTGTACCCTACTATCATGGTCATGTGGTACCATATAAAATAAAATACATATACTATTATTTTATTAAAACATCCATGTAAAAATACATATATTTTCTCAACTTATAATCTTCTTAAATCTCATATAAAAAATATAAATTTTCGTATACTAAATTCTTTAAATGGTAAAAAGATATCCTTCTTTTCTTGTGAGAAAATAATTTCTATCTTTACAATAAAGAAAATCTCATAAACTTTCTTATATTATGTGTATAATCTAAAATCTATTTGAAAGTAGTAATATTAATAACTATATAAGATCATATTTACCATTTTTTTTACAAAAATATTCCACTCAAAATACCATATTGAATATATATATAACGATGTCAAGGTTGTTAAACTTAGGAGGTGTAACATCCTTCCCCTATTTAGAACATTCGCCCTCGAATGTTAACTCTTAGAGATTTGTAAAATTTTCACTAGGGTCTCCTCTGTAAATTAAACTTAAAACCCAAACTATTTCAGAAGTCTTGACTATTCACAACTTTTTTTGTACTTGAGTATCTTGTATTTTCTTCACATTTACCTTACTTACTTTATAGTCTCGCATCGTATGTTCTGTTTCTTTCATAACCTCCCTTCTATATTACACCTTAAAGCTATACAGTTTGGATCCAAAGAGTTAAGTCTTGGCTTCCAGCCGGCTAAACAGTGCAGAAACCAGAGTAGCAGCAAAAAGAGAGTTTTTTGAGGAAAACCAGAGAGCTTTTTAAGTTGTGAAGTGAAGAAAATGTGAGAGTGTGTAAGTGTGAGTGTAAGTTCGTAAGTGTGAGCTTGTGTGTTAAAAAAGAATAGTGAAAGGTTTTTATAGCATATAGTAGAGTAAATCCAAATAAGGTAAGGTATGCAAAATCAATCAATCAATCAATCAATTAGGGTTAACATGAGTCAATTGACAATAAGTGTAACTTAAATTAAGGAGCATATTTCACGGAATAAATCAGTAAACAAGATTGAGGCTAAATAAGGTAAGTAGTAAATCCAGAGATCACTTATAGGTCGGTTCTAGTAATCAAAGCACAGAAATCAGGGTAGCAAGAGAATTAAGGCAAGTAGTACCAATTAGGAATCGCACATAAGGAAAAAATAGGTAAAAATCTCTCAAGGAGATATCAATTTTAAAAGGAAAGCACAATTTTCGAACCCTAATTAAGCAAGAAAATAAGTTAATCACTTTAATTGACAGAGCCACAGTAAACGGGCAAAAAACTATAGCCAACAGTCAAATAGTGAAAAACCCTAAGGTGTAAAGACATAGAATGAAACTCAAGTAAAAGAAACTAGTCCGACAGTAAAGAAGAAAACTAGAGTTAAACATTTAAACGTTTTAAATATTTTTGCAGAAATCTCTTGAAAAATCGAAACCTTAGCGTTTAGGAAAAAATGAAATCGGTTGACAACCGTAGTAAAAACAGAAAAATATTGCAGGAAAAATACCAAACAAACTCAAAACATTTCAGATCTAAAGAGATCTGAACTGATTTAGCCAGAAATAATTAGGTTTATACAAAAAATAAACAGAGGTTGAAAATCTGGTTTGAACCAGAGATTTGAAGCCATAAAAACACAAAAATGATAGTACTCACAAACATGGGGTGAATACAGACAGATTAATCGAGAACATGAGAGATTTGAACCAAATATGGCTCGAGCTTCTTGAGATTATCCTCAAGTAACATGAAAATCGAACACCAGTAGCGAGATGAGGCCGGGTAAGGCCTGAAATCGAAGAAGGAAACCATGAATCGAAGGGAATAATGGTGACAACGGGCTAGGGTTAGAAGGGGTGTGAGAGAGAAGAGAGGAGGGAAGGGGTTTCAAGGGCGGCGGATTTGTGGAAATGGGTAGGGTTTAGGTCGTTTGGTGTATTAAAAAAGGAAAATGAATGCTGGACCGTTGATCTTCTGAGATCAACGACCAAGATTGATTTAGGCTAGGCGAGCTATGGGTTATGGGTTATTGGATTAATAAGTGGGATGGGTAATTGGGTTTTAGGTGTTGGGCTGAGTAGTTGGGTCCGAAAAATTAATTGAAGGGGGATATATTTTAAATACCCAATTTAGTTTGATAAAATAATTTATAAAAATAGTTAATAAATGATGAAAAAGCTATTTATGTATGAAAATAATTTAAAATAATTACTTAATATTATAAAATATAAAAAGTCATTTTCGTGTAAAAATAAAGTAATTATGCACACATGGGCTATTATTGTAAAGTTATTGCAATTATAACCTAAAGATGTAAATATGATTATGCATAAAATAATTAAAACTTATTATAGATATAAAATGATAGAATTAAGCAATAAAATAAATCATTTGTGATGCAATTAGTAATTATTTAGATAATAAAATGATGGAATAAATTAAATAAAAATCCTTTAAAATTACAGAAAATTATGAAAAAATCTTAATTGATGCTCATGCATTATTTTGAAAATATATATGCATTTTGAAAATAATATAGGGAAAAATTGGGTATTAACAGTTGCCCCTCTTTACCTGGGAAGGATGAAAGAGTTGTAGGGTAAATATATGATGGTCAATTTTGACCAAATAAAGTGATCTGAGAGATATAGGCCACATTTTGGTTTCTGAGTTGCCTACGTATCCCTGGTTTACAGGAATCAGGTCGCGTGTAGTTCTGGATCCATCGGCGAAATAAACCGATGAATCTATCACAAGGACGGACATAAGGTTTTGAATAGGTGAAACGGTTATGGTGAGCGGTCAGGTTTCGAAATAATTTGAAGGAACTGGAGCCGGATTGCTCCTGTTGGGATAACCGTTTCTCACTAGGTCACCTGCAAATCAAAAGATGTACGGCAATTATAGGCATATAACTTTGCGTAAACTAGACATGATGCAAATTCTCCTCAGACCATGATAATTGTCTTTGGACGGTTGAGAATGATGTCCTTAGAACATGATGTCCCGGGCCATTAGGGATTCGAAAGCCATGAAATGATATTCTCAGGCCATGAAAATGGTGCCTCCGAACCATGACGCCTTTGAATAATGATGTGTAAGTTTGAGAGATCCTCAGGCCATGGCATGGAGTCTTCCGGCTATGAGGATGGTTCCTTCGGACTATGACACCTTCGGACTAGTTGGCGATATTTCAGCCCATGAATTGCAGAGACATGATGATGGAGTCAGCAAGATAAATCTTAGTCTTGTGTGAAGTTGAGGGTAGAGCTTAACCCGAGAGAACAGAACAATGCAAGAGAGACAGTGCTTAGTCTCGTACGAGATTCAGGACAGTGCTTAGTCCCATGCAAAGAAAAGGCAGTGCTTAGCCTTATGCAAGTAGAGAGGTTGGGCTTAGCCTCATGCAAGATTCGGGACAGTGCTTAGTCCCATACAAAGAGAAGGCAGTGCTTAGCCTTATGTAAGTAGAGAGGCAGGTCTTAGCCTCATGCAAGATTCGCGACAGTGCTTAGTCCCATGCAAAGATAAGGTAGTGCTTATCCTTATGAAAATAGGAGGTAGGGTTTAGCCTCATGCAAATGGTTTAAGATAGGGCTTAGTCTCATGCAAGATAAAGGCAGTTCTTAGCCTTATGCAAATAGGAGGCAGTACTTAGCCTGATGTAGGTGTTGAGACAGGGCTTAGTCTCATGAAAGATTCGGGACAGTGCTTAGTCCCATGCAAAGAGAAGGCAGTGCTTAACCTTATGCAAATAGGAGGTAGGGCTTAGCCTCATGCAAATGGTCTGAGACAGGGCTTAGTCTCATGCAAGATGAAGGCAGTTCTTAGCCTTATGAAAATAGGGAGGCAGGTCTTAGCCTCATGTAGGTGTTGAGACAGGGCTTAGTCTCGTGTAAATTTTGGGACAATGCTTAGTCCCATGCAAAGAGAAGAGTAAGAGTGCAGTATTATTAGTTGACAATGTGTTTTATGCATAGAGATTGCATCGTTGCGACGGTGTTTGTCATGGTGATATAGTCCTGCATCCAAGGAAAAATTTGTGAGTTTTGCGGGGGAGGTTGGTTCCTGACTTTGCTTGTACGATTTTCTCCGCTCTGTCGGAAGATCCTGTTCAAACTATTAGGGTAGCATTTGCTAAAGCAAAGTTTCCTTTTTCAAAAGTATGTGTGCATAATTTTCAAAACACATAGTATTATATAATTTAGAAATTAGTTAGATTAACCAGTAACTGTGACATAATCTTAGACATTGCGACTTCTTCTGCCGTAGAATTTTGAGGGTCTTCCTCAAAAAAATTTCCCAGTTAACTAGATGACTTTTGCGACTGCTCCGTACGCTGCGGTTGGCTAAATTTGCTTCAGAATTTTGAATGTCCTCCTCAAAATTCTGCCCCAGTTTTTTATTATGGGAAAAATGAAAATTTTATTGAATTGTGACCGAACCCATAGGGCTGCCTAGGTATCCCCTCTCAAACGGGAATCAGGTAGAGCGTAGTTCAATTTACATCATATAGAAAAGAATAAGATGATTTTACACATAATATCTTTTGACTGCATCTGAGTTGATAGGCTTTGGCCAAATTTCCCTGTCCATCTCTGCGAGTATGATTGCTCCTCCTGTTAATACTCTGTGAACCATGTAAGGACCTTGCCAGTTGGGAGAGAATTTCCCTTTGGCTTTATCTTGATGTGGAAAGATCTTTTTCAGCACTAGTTGCCCCGGTGTAAACTGTCTTGGCTTGGCTCTTTTGTTGAAGGCTCTGGACATTCTGTTCTAATAAAGCTGACCGTGACATACTGCATTCATTATTTTTCCGTCTATGAGGGATAGTTGCTCATAGCATCTCCTTATCCATTCTGCGTCACTGATTTCTGCTTCTTGTATGATTCTCAAGGAAGGAATTTCCATTTCGATGGGAATGACGGCTTCAGTTCTATAAACCAGCAGATAAGGGGTTGCCCCGGTTGATGTGCGGACTATGATACAGTGTCCCAGTAAGATGAATGGTAGTTTCTCGTGCCATTGTTTGTGATTTTCTACCATTTTCCTTAGTATTTTTTTGATGTTTTTGTTGGCAGCTTCCACGACTCCATTCATTTGAGCCTTGTATGCTGTGGAATGCTTGTGCTTGATTTTGAAAGTCTCACACATGAATTTCATCAGATCACTATTGAGATTGGCAGCCTTTTCAGTGATGATGGACTCTGGAACCCCAAATCGACAGACGATTTGGTCCCGGACAAAATCTGCAACGACCTTCTTGGTCACAGCTTTGTAAGATGCAGCTTCAACCCATTTAGTGAAGTAGTCGATGGCCACTAAAATGAACCAGTGCCTGTTTGAGGCGGTAGGCTTGATTGGACCAATGACATCCATTCCCTAAGCAGCAAAGGGCCAAGGTGATCTTGTTGCATTAAAGCTTGATCAGCGGTACTAGTATCATGTATGCATGTATCTGGCATTGGTGGCACTTCTAAACATACCCGATGCAGTCTGTTTCCATGGTCATCCAAAAGTAGCCGGCCTTGAGTATCTTCTTGGCCAAGACAAAGCCATTCATGTGTGGGCCGCAGGTTCCGGCGTGTATCTCCTCGAGCAATTTAGAAGCCTCTTTTGCGTCAACACACCTTAATAGTCCCAGATAAGGAGTTCATCTGTATATAGTTCCTCCGCTTTAGAAGAAGTGATTGGACAACCTCCGAAGTGTGCGTTTCTGAGTATGGTTTGCATGCTCCAGGTATTCTCCTTTTGCAAAATACTCTTTGATGTCGTGGAACCAAGGTTTTCTTTCCGTTTCCTCTTCAACATGGGCACAGTACGCAGGCTGGTTATGGATCTTTACTGGAATAGGATCAATGAAGTTCTTATCTGGATGTTGTATCATTGATGACAGGGTGGCCAATGCATCAGCAAACGCGTTCTGAATTCTGGGGACATGCCAGAATTCTACCTTTGTGAACTTCTTCTTTATTTCATGTACATGATGCAGATAAGGTAGCATTTTGGAATTCTTGGTAGCCCACTCTTCGTGTACCTAGTGCACAAGCAGATCTAAATCGCCGATCACCAGCAGTTACTGAATATTCATATCAATAACCTGGTTGATCTCTAATATGCAAGCTTCATATTCCGCCATGTAGTTGGTGCATGGGAATCTGAGTTTTGCAGACACCAGATAATGGTGACCGGTTTCTGATACCATGACGGCCCAGATACCCACTCCTTTAAAATTTGTTACTTTGTCAAAAAACATCCTCCAACCGTCGTAGGCTTCAACAATATCTTCTCCTACGAATGATACCTCCTCATCATGAAAATACGTTTTTAGGGGTTCGTATTCTCCTCCTACAGGATTCTCAGCAAGATGATCTGCTAATGTTTGTCCCTTGACTGCTTTCTGAGTCACATAGATAATGTCAAACTCCCTCAGCAAGATTTTCCACTTCGCCAGCTTCCTAGTAGGCATGGGTTTCTGAAAGATGTACTTCAGGGGATCCATCCTTGATATGAGATATGTAGTATAGGCACAGAATTAATGCCATAACTTTTGAGTTATCCATGTAAGAGTGCAACAAGTGCGTTCTAACAAAGAGTATCGTTCTTCATAAGGACTGAACTTCTTCCTTAAGTAGTATATAGCCTACTCTTTTCTTCCTGTTTCATCATGTTGTCCCAGAACACAACCGAAGGCTCCATCTAACACTGTAAGGTAGAGTAGTAGTGGTTTACCAGGATTTGGCGGGACTAAGACTGGTGGTGCGGATAAGTATTCCTTGATTTTGTCAAAAGCCCTTTGACAATCCTCGGTCCAACTGGTTCCAGCATCCTTCTTCAGCATTTTGAAAATCGGCTCACATATTACTGTGGAATGTGCTATGAAACGGCTGACATAGTTGAGACATCCCAAGAAACTCATCACATCATTCTTGGTTTTTGGTGGTGGTAATTCCTAGATAGCTTTAACCTTTGACGAGTCCAAATCTATTCCTCGGTGACTGACGATGAATCCCAGCAATTTTTTGACAGGAACCCCGAATGCACACTTTGCGGGATTTAACTTTAGATTGTACTTCCATAGTCGGTCAAAGAATTTCCTCAAATCGGCTATGTGATCTGTATCCCTCTTGGATTTGATGATGACATCGTCCACATATACCTCTATTTCTTTATGTATCATGTCATGGAAAATGATTGTCATGGCCCTCATGTAGGTGGACCTAGCATTCTTCAGACCGAACGACATCATTTTGTAGCAGTACACTCCCCATGGTGTGATGAAGGCTATTTTCTCTGTGTTTTCTTCGTCCATCCAAATCTGATGGTAATCAGTGAAGCAATATACAAAGGACTGGAGTTCATGCTTGGCGCAATTATTGATCAGAATGTGTATGTTTGGTAGCGGGAAATCATCCTTGGGAATTGCTCTGTTTAGATCCCGATAATCAACACAGACTCTGACTTTCCCATCTTTCTTTGGAACTGGCACAATATTGGCCAACCAAGTTGGGTACTCAACTACTCTGAAGACCTTGGCTTTGATCTGCTTAGTGACTTCTTCCTTGAATTTCAGTCTCATGTCTGGCTTGAATTTTCTGAGTTTTTTCTTCATTGGCGGACACCTTGGATTTGTAGGTAACTTGTGAGCCACTATGGATGTGCTCAACCCTGTCATATCGCCGTATGACCATGCAAAGATATCCTCACATTATTTTAGGAACCGAGTGTATTCCTCTTTTTGTGCGGTGACAAATGGATGCTTATGCGGGTTTCCTTGACGGTTTCGGAATCTCCCAAGTTGACTATCTCGGTCTCGTCCAGGTTGGACTTGGTCTTGTTCTCAAAATTCTCTACTTCTCTGATGATCTCTTCAAGTATTACATCCTCTTCTTCTATTTCTTCTGAATCACTGTCCTTTTGTTGCGTTGTCTCATTACATGTCACAGTCGTCGATTCATCAAGATAAGAAATAGTAACGCTGTAGGGATAAAGATATGAAAAAATAGTAATATAAAACATCAAGCCATTTAAAATGTCAAACAAAATGATTTTCAATAACTCAAATAACATTTTTGGGACATTGAAAAATATTATTTAAGACAAAAGAAAATGCCTAAGTGGAAATCATTTTTAGAAAGTAAACAATGCTATTCAGCCTTGCTACCCCAGGACTCGTCGGGCCCTTGATGGTCTAACAGTCCAGTTCTTGAGGAACGCTCATCTCTCCACAGCTTGGATGGTAGGGCCTTCCTCCTCCTCCTCCTCAACGATCACACAGCAGTCCATATCATCATCTTCCAAGAACAAATTCCTCAATGCTGTCAATGCTTCTTGTTCCTCTGATCCTCATATGATATCGGCCTGATGGAAGGTCTGACTCAAGTGCGGCCCGTGTTGCTCAAGAGGGTAGTATGGGCCACGCCATGTGGCGATAAATTCCGATATTCCTGCCAGGTATACTGATATCCGAGCTCGAAGGTTGTGCCATGACACTTCAATTGTACTAGTTTGGAAATACCTTGAAGCTGTTTACCAAGCCCCTTAACAGTTTCATACCCTACCCATGCCAGTATACTCTCTATTTTTATACTCCACCATTTATGTTTTTCAATCGCGTTAACACGCTCGATGCGATAGTAGGTTTCTCCACCTAACTTCTTTCTGTTTTCTACCACCAGAACAGTCTGACTGGTGTAAATGGGGTTGTTCCCATCTCCATGGATGATCACTTCTTGATGGTTCCACTCAAATTTTACTGCTTGGTGCAAAATGGATGCGACGACTCTAGCAGCGTGTATCCAAGGTCGTCCCAGCAATAGATTGTAGGAGGCGGAGATGTCTAGCACCTGAAATTCAACATCGAACCTGGTAGGACCCATTTGCAAGCATAGGTTAGTTCCTCCGAGCATGGCCCTTTGAGACCCATCGAACTCTTTCACATTCATAGTCCCTGCTCGTATCTCATGTAAACCCTTGCCCAACCTCTTCAGAGTTGTCAACGGGAAAATATTGAGGCTGGATCCTCCATCTATCAAAACTCTAGCGATGAACTTGTCTTCACATTGCACTGTGATGTGCAGTGCCCTGTTGTGACTTAACCATTCAGGTGGAAGCTCGTCCTCATGGAAAGTGATATTGTGGCTTTCAAGCACCTGCCCCACCATATTGGCCATTTCTCTACTAGTGATGTTGTTTGGTACATATGCTTCATTCAAACCTTCATCAGAGCATTCC
Source organism: Nicotiana paniculata (assembly GCA_005239505.1). Taxonomy (NCBI): domain Eukaryota; kingdom Viridiplantae; phylum Streptophyta; class Magnoliopsida; order Solanales; family Solanaceae; genus Nicotiana; species Nicotiana paniculata. Next base: position 23,576 of record MDKI01115533.1, on the reverse strand, counting down.
TGTGTGCTTCAGAATTTTGCAATAATGACAGGATGGATATCTAGGCGGGAGTCTTGTTCAGATGATCAACGACAGAGTACTCCCTTGCATGTACCTTCCTCCAGAGGTCATCTGGACTAGTCACAATGACGGGCGGTTTGTTAGAAGCTTGTTTAATGGTTTCTCCTAAATGTTCATGTGTATAAACCCTTCATGTTCTGGTCATTCCTTGTGCATTGCCAGATTCTTCTATCTTTGACATTTCCTTTCTTCTAGCCTCGGCCACATAATCCCAAGGTACAACATTGGTGGTGTGGAGGCCACCATTACAGTGAAAGGTGCGGACACCTCCACTTCAAATGGAGTGAGTGTTGCTGCAGGTGGTGTTACTTCTACTTCTAAAGGAACCTATGAGGCTACCTCGACTTCAACTGGCGGCTGTACCTGCACCATAATGGGATTGAGTGTGACTGCATGTTTCTTAGGATCATCACCTTCTCAAATAAGCCCGATTGATCCCTCGAGATACCACCCTTCATCAGTTTATATCACATTGACCCCTCCACCCCTATGATATGGGAGAGGATTGTTGCGGACATTGGGTGCAACTTCCTTCGCCTGTATGAACTTATTATCAATCAGTGTTTGGATCTTGTCTTTCAAGGTGCGACACTCGTCAATACTGTGTCCCTTCATGCTGGAATGATATGCATAGATCTTATTTTGATTAACCCATTGAGATGAATTCTCCATTACCACAGCGAGAATAAGGGTGAAATATCTAGCAGCTTTCAACCTTTCGTACAACTGGTCGATGGGTTCAGAAATGGCGGTGTACTGTCTGGGTGGTGTGCGGTCAAAAGTTTTCCTTGGTTTTTGGTAGTTTGGACGAGTTAGAGGTGACTGATAATAGGATAGTTGGGTATTATAGGTGTGGTAGGCGGTAGCAGGTTGGGAATATCTAGGAGGTGATGGTTGGTATGTGGGTGGAGGTGTTTGGTATACAAATGGGGGTTTCGGGCCTTGGGCAACCATTACTATTCCCACTTCTTTCTTTTTTGATATGTCGCCTGATTGTAATGCTTTGTTTGTGGCCTGGAGTGCCTCAAATTTCGTCATCATTCCACTTTTAATACCTTCCTCGATCCTTTATCCAAGCTTGATGATATCGGAGAACTTATGATTCTCAATAACCATTAGCATTTCATAATATTGCGGATCCTGTGCCCTGACAAAGAATTTGTTCATCTGATCCTCATTTAACACCGTCCTGACCTTCGATGCTTCTGACCTCCACCGAGTAGCATACTCGCGGAAAGTCTCAGTTGGCTTCTTCTTGAGGTTCTTGATATAGAAAACATCTGGTGCATTCTCTGTGTTGAATTTGAACCTGTCCATGAAATCTGACGCCATGCTCACCCAATTAGCCCATTTCTTGGGATTCTGGCTTATGTACCAAGACAGGGCATCTCCAGTAAGGCTTCTCATAAACAGCTTCATGTGAATCCTTTCGTCTTTTCCAACCCCCACGAGCTTGTCACAATAAGTTCTCAAATGAACCTTGGGGTCACCCATTCCGTCAAACATTTCAAACTTGGGAGGTTTGTAAACCTCCGATAGTTCCACATCCGGCTATATGCACAAATTCTCGTAGTTCAGACCTTCAATCCCTTTGTCTCCTTCAACACCCTGAACTCGGCTCGTTAGTTTCTTGATCTCTTCAGCCATGTTCTTGATGAGCAGGTCCTTCTCGTCGGATTATGGTGTATAGGAGATTGGTTGAGTGGAGTGAGGTAAGGTTTCTATGTATATAGGGTTGTTATAGTGAATGCCAGGAGTTTGGGTGTAGTGGTGATCATTGGTGGAGTTCTAGGGTTCAAGAATAGGTTGTGGTTTGTTCTGAGGAGTGTGATAGGTGGTCTGTGGGTACTGAGTAGGGAGATGCTGATTTTGAGGAGGGATTGTATACTGGTGAGTTACGGGAGGATTCTGCCGCCGTTTGTTGGATGTGTTCTGAGGTGGAGCAGGGGTCTGGGTGTCCGGGACATTCAATGTGAGGGAGAGATTTGCCAAGTTACGGACCTGCTCAAGCTCACCCTGTAGTTCAAGTGTCTTTTGCTCAAGCCGTAAAACCAAATCATTTGGGGCCTGAGTGCAGTGACCATCGGAAGTTTCCACATTCTCAACATGTGCATTGTTGCCTTTCATATCATCCATTTTCGCTTTCCCTTTGCCTTTCGTACACTTGGAGGAGGAGACGGTGGAGGGCCTCTGGATCTAGTATGATAAGCTGATAATGCCAGTATGCGTGAACCAACCTTGGGGAATGGGAATAATCAAAAAGGAAAGGAAAACAAAAGGTAACCAAGTCTCCAAAAACAGTATTTGCAATATCTAAACACATAGTGCGGGAATGTAAATTCGCGTCCTAATTTGGGAGCCTCGTTGTGCCTGAGGTAGGCCTAGCGACAAGTTGATTTGGAGAACTTCAGTGCCAATAATTGCCTCATTTCATTAATGTAAAAGTAGATGAATCTAAAACGACACTAAACAAGATAAGTCATTAATGTCACTTGTCCTTATTACATTTAAAAAAGCAGATAAACCTAATCTACTTTGTCCCAGAAGAACCTTCCCCAGGCTTGATCTTCTTGGCTCCATCGATCAGGTTCCCCAGGTCGCGCATGCCCAACAACAGGTATACCCTTTCTAGATGTCCTCCTTCGCTTCCCTCAGCATTCTGGCAGTTGGCGACTCTCTTCCTCTTCTTCTCCTCCAGCTCCATCAGACCCTGCTCCAGATATTCCAGCCTTTCATTAGACTTGATAGACATTTCCTCCATTCATTGATCAGTTCCATATCAGTCTTGTGTTGCTCCAGATGCTCGGCCTTGGACTTATGAACCCTTTTTCACAGTTTATTGTATTTCACTTAGGCTTCAGCAACATCGTCTATGACCCTATTTTCCCGACTGATTCCCCGCTCAACTATCCCTGCTATGCTGTCTTCAAACCATGATAGGTAAAAGCGTACATGCCCTGCTTGATACCTGTCTGGTCGATGGTGTCCCTTTCTACAATAATCTTTAGGAGCTACATATGTTGAGCTTCACATTTGTACGGGATGTCGTCATCCTGAAAATCTGCCCTGTAATGACTTATTTTAGGAACTCGTGGTATGACTTGTGTCCTGCCTGCCTGTCCATAAACCTGATGGGAACATAAGGGTATATTCCCCTTAACCCGATCAACACCAAGTGCAGAGCGTCCCTAGATCTGATGATGAACTCACTAGTAGGGAACCATTCGAACATCCATTGCACACGGTCCTCAGTCAAATTGTCAAAAAGTTGCACCAAATCTGCAGCATTCTCCGATTGAGCAAACCTGTCTGGGATGAAAGTCATTCTCTTAGAGTGATAAAGGCTATGTCATCATTCCACGACCTTCATGGAAACTCTTGGCGGTATCGACCTCTCTGGAGGTGTTCTAGCAACCAAACCTGTAACAGTAGATTACAACCCTCGAAGTGTTTGAACCCCTTCTAGCAGCGATCCAACGCCCGATATATGTCTACTATAATCATAGGGACGATAGTATATGTTTTCCCCTCGATTCCTTCCATTAGAGTTTTAGTTACCATGGCCAGTCTAGTATGAATCCTGTCTCCTTTTCTTGGAAACACTATCATACCCAGGAAGCATGCGACAAATACAAAAACCCTACGGTGAGTCCAACCCAGGGAGGTGATGGAAGATTCGTCACGAAAGGTAGGATGGGATCTTCTATGACCATATCGTTCATAGAGGTAGTCAAAGGGTATGCATGACTTCTTTAGGAACTACAAATTGTTGTTCCTTTTCAAACTCATCATTTTCAGAAACCCCCTAGTGGTACGATTTTCCAATACCAATAAACTAGGACTATCCCAAGGTAATCCAGCGAATCCCCCAATCTCCTCCAAGAGAGGGGCCATTTCTATGTTGCCAAAACGGAACACGGATCGTTCTCCGTCCCTGAACGTAGTGGCCGCTTCGATCAACATATTGTTTGGTTAGATGTCAAATAAAGAGGGTAAGTTTCTGAGGACCCTTTTCACATGGTCTTTGTCGCTTGGCAAAAGGTTCTTCCACTAATCCAGCAACAATGGTGTTATTCTTTGGGCCATGCCAAACCTGGGGACTTCGTGCCTCATTTTCTAAAAAACAAATAAGGTTAGACCCTTTCCCCTTCCAGATTCGACTACTTATACATCAGTGATTAGCATATTGACACTTATTTCTCCAAATTAATGCACAGATCGTGGTTGCGTCCGTTGGGATTATGGAAACCCCGGTGGAATTTTGGACAAGGCTTTTCCTAAAGGTTTATTATGCGGACAACATATTAACCCTGGCTAGGTTTCACCGTGATGCATGTACAATAAATCAGAGTAAGATTTCTATAGAGGTATAGATTGGTACCCTCAAGCAGAAAACTTGAGGGGGAAAGGCACAGAACCATCGATTGCATCGTTAATCGACTAGTTTTACCGCAAATAAGCCTTTTTGAATTCAAAGGGATGATATATAGGAAGATCGCAAACACTCATCAAGTGTTTCTATGGTATTGATTACACACGAGTGGAATATGATATTGAGCATGATTTATGCAACAGAAAATAGCACGTTGTCAAGTATTTGCACGTTAAAATTAATAAATGCGGTATTCAATAATTGAAAAGGCATTTAAGAAACAGAAAGAAAAAAAAGAGACATGTCAGTTTCCATAATAAAGAGTAATAAAATAAGAAAGAGAAATCGTAAAGGCTTAAAAATAGGCAAATAAATTCACATAAAGTGGGAAAGGGAAAGGGTGTGCGAGTATTAACAGAATAAAGCATGCTTAAAGACTAATTCACAAAAATCAAATGCATTATGGTAAGAGCCTAGGTATGTCCTCAGCAGAGTCGCCATGATGTCGCGCCCCCCTTTTTTCTCGCGAAATCGGGTTTCGACATTTATAAGACGACTCCCTTCCTTTTGGGATGGGATATGGGTTAGAGTCGCCACCTAATGGATTAAGGTGCCTTAGGGCACCTAGAGTAATTAACTCATGAAACTAGTTTGCATCACCAGAGATCGGGTAAGAGCTCGAAATTACCTTGAGGGGAAGGTCTTAGGCACCCCTAGAGGTCCACAATGGTGGGTCCCGGCCGAAATTAATTAAGCAAATTAGTATTTAAAGGAAAATAAAGCAATTTAGATCATTATTATTTTAAAACAGGAATTAAAGGGGTCCTAAGTTTTTTAGCCTATAGGATCATGTCCATGCAATACTTGGTAACTTTCCCCAGGTCGGGGTGCTACACATAGTATTAGCGCACATGTCATCATCTCCTTTACTATCCAATTACTATCTTTCAGTTGTTACCTAAGTGTTCTAGTAGCTTCTAACTCGTGCCTTATGCGTGCACTACCCGTCTCTTTCCTATGGTCCTGGAGGTGTTTAGGAACTCTATTTAAGGTGGTTCTAGACTGACTTAAGTTGCTAAAAATGAGAAAAATCTAGGCAATAAACAAAATTCAAACAGGGCTGTCACAGAAGAGCAACTAAAGGCTCATGTTAACCTCCACAAATAGTCAACAAATTCACGCATTTCAATCAGCAAATTTCATTAATTTAGGATCCTATAGGCAGGATATCTAGATGAGCAGAAACAGAATGTAGAGAAGCAGTTTGTTTAAGGCGAGCATCAGGACCTATCAATTTGCCTACTGATTTTGATTAAGTTCTGAATCTGGGCAAATTTCAAGCAGCAAGAGATCACAGTTTTAGGCCCAGAATTCTTAATAAACCTACAGGTTTGCCTAAGTGATAACCAGAACAGAATCCTATAGGCATGTTATCTACAACTGTTAAATATAGACCTATAATAACGAGTTACTGATTTTAACAGACAGGTTTTTTTCTCTTTAGATCCTATAGGCATGCTTTTTACTTTGGAAGAATTAGTTAACTCCTATAGGCATGATTTCTAAGTGTTGAAAATGATTACAAGCATGATTTCTAAACTTACACCTGATTTACCCTATAGGCATGATATCTATTAGTTTAAATCCTATAGACATGATTTCTAGGTTGTGAACTGACTCATTTTATTCCTGTAGGCATGGTATCTAAGTTGAAACTGATTTTTATTTCCTATAGGCATGATATCTATTAATCACATTGGGTAGAATTTTTAAAGAAAATTACCAGGAATGTTTATTAGCTCATGCAAATAGAATCCTATATACATGAACATTAATGCACGTTGAGATTGGAAATATGTGTAGATCCTAAGAACATGGATTATAATGCAGAATTTCCAAAAGACCTATAGATAGTGTCTCTAATATGCATGATCACAAACAGTCAAGAAAAATATCCTATAGGCAGAATTTCTAAATGATTAGTAACACTCACACAAGCAACACAGTAACCCTATAGACAGGATTTCTATCCAAGTTTTGAACAAAGATATATAACCCCCCCCCCCCCCAGCTTTTACCAATAACCCCAGATCTGTTACTACAGAGATTATTACATTATTATACCTCAATATGAATGAATTGCATAATACTATCCATTACACTATAGGGAGCCTTAGCAGGCCCAATATTAACCTGGAAACCAGGCCTTCAAGAAAAGCAAGTATGAAGCATAATGGGATCTATCCATGGAACATAAACTTAGGTTTCTAATGTGTCAAAGTTTCCAAGGGCCTCAGGGACCCCGGACAATGCTCATACCAGAACCTCACTTAGAAAACAATTCATAAAAGATTGGAAGATCAGCCCCAATGTGTTAGAGTTCGGAGGAGTCTCAAGGACCTAGGCAATGCTCACATTGGGGGTGATAGGAACCTAGATAACTAAGTTTAGAAATATGAAAACCATTATATAGAGGGTAAGGGGGACAGCTTTAGAAAATAATTTGATTTTTTAGAAGCAAATAAGTTAACACTACATGGTAGCAAATAGAGTTGAGCCAAGAAATAAACAGAGCATATGGTCTAAACAGATTAGTACTTATTCAACTAAGTACTCATACCAGTATTCAAAGTGATTCACAAAGAGCAAGGGCACTTAAATTAACAGACATAATTGGCTACACATGCTTGTAGGGCAGGGAACATACAACTGATTATACAGAATTTCACATTATTAAAGATAACCTAATTAACTTTGTCACTAAGTGAAGTCATATAGGCATGTATTAAACAGAAAACATGCTGAAATTTGAAATAACTAACCAAACAAACACATAGAACAGGATAGGGTAGTAGGAACTAGAGCACACTAGTTTCTGAAAGAGGTAAACAAGCATCATAGATCAGGCAGAAGCATGCTAAGGTTGAAATAAACATGCAGAGCAGAACAAGATAACAAGAATTAAGATATAACAGTTGAGAAAGAAATAGACAAGAATCATGTATCAAACAGAAGCAAGTTGAGTTTGGAATAAACTAATCACATAAAATATAGAATATAAATAGGTTAACAGAAGTTAACACATACCAGTTAGGAAGAAAGTAAACAGGAATGTAATAACTGTTTGGATCCAAAGAGTTTAGCCTTGGCTTCCGGCCGGCTAAACAGTGCAGAAACCAGAGTAGCAGCAAAAAGAGAGTTTTTTGAGGAAAAACAAAGAGCTTTTTAAGTTGTGAAGTGAAGAAAATGTGAGAGTGTGTAAGTGTGAGTGTAAGTTCGTAAGCGTGAGCTGGTGTGTTAAAATCATAATAGTGAAAGGTTTTTATAGCATATAGTAGAGTAAAGCCAAATAAGGTAAGGTATGCAAAATCAATCAATCAATTAGGATTAACATGAGTCAATAAACAGTAAGTGTAACTTCAATTAAGGAGCATCTTTCACGGAATAAATCAGTAGACAAGATTGAGGCTAAATAAGGTAAGTAGTAAATCCAGAGATCACTTATAGGTCGGTTCTAGTAATCAAAGCACAGAAATAAGGGTAGCAAGAGAATTAAGGCAAGTAGTACCAATTCAGAATCGCAGATAAGGAAAAAATGGGTAAAAAACTCTCAAGGAGATATCAGTTTTAAAAGGAAAGCACAATTTTCGAACCCTAATTAAGGAAGTAAATAAGTTAATCACTTTAATTGACCGAGCCACAGTAAACGGGCAAAACATTATAACCAATAGTCAAATAATGAAAAACCCTAAGGTGTAAAGACATAGAGATAAAACTCAAGTAAAAGAAACTAGTACGACAGTAAAGAAGAAAACAAGAGTTAAACATTTAAACGTTTTAAACATTTTTGCAGAAACCTCTTGAAAAATCGAAACCCTAGCTTTTAGGAAAAAATAAAATCGGTTGACAAAGTAGTAAACACATAAAAATCTTGAAGGAAAAATACCAAACAAACTCAAAATATTTCAGATCTAAAGAGATCTGAACTGATTTAGCCAGAAATAGTTAGGTTTATAAAAAAAAATAAACAGAGGTTGAAAATCTGGTTTGAACCAGAGATTTGAAGCCATAAAAATACAAAATTGATAGTACTCACAAACATGGGGGTGAATACAGACAGATTAATCGAGAACATGAGAGATTTGAACCAAATCTAGCTCGAGCTTCTTGAGATTATCCTCAAGTAACATGAAAATTGAATACCAATAGCGAGATGAGGTCGGGTAAGGCCTGAAATCGAAAAAGGAAACCATGAATCGAGGGGGAAAACGGTGACATCGGGCTAGGGTTAGAAGGGGGTGAGAGAGAAGAGACGAGGGAAGGGGTTTCAAGGGCGGCGGATTTGTGGAAATGGGTAGGGTTTAGGTCGTTGGGTGTATTAAAAAAGGAAAATGAATCCTGACCCGTTGATCTTCTAAGATCAACGGCCAGGATTGATTTAGGCTGGGTGGGTTATGGGTTATTGGATTAATAATTGGGATGCGTAATTGGGTTAGGCATTTTAGGTGTTGGGCTGAGTAGTTGGGTCCGAAATATTAATTGAAAGGGGCTATATTTTAAATACCCATTTAGTTTGATAAAATAATTTATAAAAATAGTTAATAAATGATGAAAAAGCTATTTATGTATGAAAATGATTTAAAATAATCAATTAATATTATAAAATATAAAAAATCATTTTCGTGTAAAAATAAAGTAATTATGCACACATGGCTATTATTTCAAAGTTATTGCAATTATAACCTGAAGATGTAAATATGATTACGCATAAAATAATTAAAACTTAATATAGATATAAAATGATATAATTAAGAATTATTATAAAATTATTTGTGATGCAATTAATAATTATTTAGATAATAAAAGGATGGAATAAATTAAATAAAAATCCTTTAAAATTACAGAAAATTATGAAAAAGTATTAATTGATGCTCATGCATTATTTTGAAAATATATATGCATTTTGAAAATAATATAGGAAAAAATTGGGTATCAACACGGTCAAAATCTCCAAAAATTCGACTTTTTCCATTTCAAGCCTAAATGAGCTACAGACCTTCAAAACACAATCCGGACACGCCCTTAAGTCCAAAATCACCCAATGGAGCTAAAGGAACCGACGTAACTCCATTCCGGAGTCGTCTTCATATAGTTCCGACTATGGTAAAAAATCCTAAGACTTAAGCTTCCATTTAGGGACTAGGTGTCCCAAAACACTCCAAAACTATGACCAACACCTCCTGGCAAGACACATAAGCAGAAAAAGACTGTAGACAGGGATCGGGGATATAACTCTCAAAATAACCGGCCGAGCCATTACATCCTCCCCCTCTTAAAACAATCGTTCGTCCTTGAACGAGTATAAAGACATACATGTAGCTGTGAAAAGATGAGGATATCGGTTGCGCATATCCTGTTCGGTCTCCCAAGTTGCCTCCTCGACCGGCTGACCCTTCCACTGAACCTTCATTGAAGCAAATGTTCTTTGACCTTAGCTTTCCGACCTGCCTGTCCACAATAGCCAATGGATCCTCAACATAAGATAGATCCTTGTCCAACTGGACTGAGATGAAATTCAACACATGAGTCGGATCACCGTGATAATTCTGTAGCACAGAAACCTGGAATACTAGATGAACCCCAGCTAGGCTGGGAGGTAAGAAAATCTCATAAGAAATCACCCCAACACGTCGCAACACCTCAAAAGGACCAATGTACCTTGGGATCATCTTGCCCTTCTTCCCAAACCTCTTAATGCCCTTCCTAGGCGATACCTAGAGCAAGACCCGCTATCTAACCATGAATGCTACATCGTGAACCTTCCGGTCCGCATAGCTCTTCTGTTTAGACTGGGTTGTGAAAAGTCGATACTGAATCACCTTCACCTTATCCAGGGCATCCTGGACCAAGTCTGTACCCAACAATCTGGCCTCGCCCGGCTCGAACCAACCCATTGGGGCCCGACACCGCCTAACATATAGAGCATATCCTCTAATATCTGAATAGTGCTCGGACTGTCCGTCCATCTAAGGGTGAAATGATGTGCTCAGCTCCACTCGAGTACCCAACTCATGTTGTTTGGCCCTCCAAAACCGTGATATAAACGGTGTACCCCGGTCAGAGATGATAGATACCGGTACGCCATGAAGCCTGACGATCTCGCAGATATAGATTCAAGCCAGCTGCTCAAAAGAATATGTAGTCATTACAGGAATGAAATGAGCTGACTTGGTTAGCGTATCCACAATCACCCAAACTTTATCAAACCTCCGCTGAGTCCGTGGGAGTTCAACAATGAAATCCATAATGATCTGCTCCCATTTCCACTCCGGAATATCTAACTTCTGAAACAACCCACCCGGTCGTTGATGCTCATACTCCAACTGTTAGCAATTTAGGTGCCGAGCCACATACTCCACTATGTCTTTCTTCATCCTCCTCCACCAGTAATATTGCCTCAAGTCCTGATACATCTTCACGGCACCTGGATGAATGGAGTACCGCGAGCAATGAGCCTACTGAAGAATCAACTCACGCAAATCATCTACATTAGGCACACATAGAATGCGCTGCATCCTCAATGCGCCATCATCCCCAATAGTGAACTCCTTAACATCACTGTGTTGGACCGTGTCCTTAAGGACAAGCAGACAGGGGTCATCATACTGATGCTCCCTGATACGATCATAAAGAGAAGACCGAGAGACCACACAAGCCAATACTCGACTCGGCTCAGAAATATCCAATCTCACAAACTGACTGACTAAGGCCTGAACCTCCAAACTCTTCGCCCGACGACTCAAAGCATCGGCCACCACATTGGCCTTCCCCGGGTAGTATAAAATGGTGATATCGTAGTCCTTAAGTAACTCAAACAACTTCTGCTGACACAAGTTATAATCCTTTTGCTTGAACAGATGCTGCAAACTCCGATGATCGGTGTAAATCTCACAATGAACATCGTGCAAATAGTGCCGCCAAATCTTCAAGGCATGAACAATAGTTGCTAACTCAAGGTCATGGATAGGATAGTTCTTCTCATGCACCTTCAGATGTCTCGATGCATAGGCAATCACCCGACCACCCTGCATCAACACCGCGCCAAGACCATTCCGTGACGTATCACAATATACAATGTGGGACCCCAAACCTATAGGCAATACCAATACTGGGTTGTATTCAAAGCTGTCTTGAGCTTCTGAAAGCTCTCCTCACACTCCTCTGTCCACCTGAATGGAGCACCCTTCTTGGTCAGCCTGGTCATAGGTGCTACAGTAAATGAGAATCCCTCTACAAAATAACGGTAATACCCCCCCCCCAAACCAAGATAACTATGGATCTCCGTGGCTGATGACGGTCTAGGCCAACTATGCACTACGTCCCCCTTCTTCGGATCCACCTTGATCCCATCACTCGATACTACATGACCCAAGTATGCCACTGAGTCTAGCCAAAACTCACATTTTGAAAATTTTGCATACAATTTCTTTTCTCTCAAGGTCTGAAGCATAGTCCTCAAGTGTTGCTCATGATCCTCCCGAGTCCGGGAGTACACCAGATTGTCGTCAATAAACACAATGATGAAGGATTCAAGATAAGGTTGGAACAGACTGTGCATCAAATGCATAAAAGTTGTTGGGGAAATTGTCAGCCCAAAAAACAAAACAAAAAACTCATAGTAACCATATCGGGTCCTGAAAGCAGTCATCGGGATATCTGGCTCCCGAATCTTCAATTGATGATAGCCTGAACATAAGTCAATCTTAGAAAACACCCTGGCACCCTGTAACTGATCGAATAAGTCATCAATATGAGGCAATAGATACATGTTCTTTGTTGTAACTTTATTCACCTGACGATAATCAATACACATACGCATAAAACCATTCTTTTTATTCAAAAATAAGACCAGATCACCCCAAGGTGACACACTGTGCTGAATGAAGCCCTTATCAAGCAACTCCTGCAGCTGCACCTTCAACTCCTTCAACTCAGCAGGAGCCATATGGTATGGAGAAGTAGAGATGGGCTGAGTTCCCGGCAACAAATCAATATTGAAATCAATATCTCTGTCGGGCGGCATACTCGGAAGATCAACTGGAAACACATATGGGGAGTCCCTCGCTACTGGAACTGACTCAACTGTAGGGGTATCAATACTGACATCTCTTACATAAGATGAATACGTGTCACGACCCTTCTCAATTATTCGCTGAGCCTTAAGAAATGAAATAACTCTGCTGGGAGTGTACTCTAAGGTACCCCTCCACTCTAATCACGGTATGCCTGGCATAGCTAGCATCACGGTCTTAGCGTGATAATCAAGAATAGCATAATGGGGCGACAACCAGTCCATGTCCAAGATAACATCAAAGTCTACCATGTTGAGTAATAATAAATCGACTCTGGTCTCAAAACCACTAAGAGCAATCAAACACGATCGGTACACGCGGTCTACAACAAGAGAATCTCCCACAGGAGTAGACACATAAACAGGGGAACTAAAAGAATCCCGAGATATGCCCAAATGTGGGGAAAAATAAGAGGACACATAGGAATACGTAGAACCTGGGTCAAATAATACCGACGCATCTCTATGACAGACTGGAACAATACATGTAATGACAGAGTCGGAATCAACTACCTCTGTACGAGCCGAAAGAGCATAATACCTGGCCTGGCCTCCCCCTCTAGGGCGACCTCGACCTCCCCGACCTCTACCTCGAGCTGGCTGAGCAGGTGGGGCGGTAATTGGTGATGGAATCATAGCCTGAGGACCTGGTGGAGCACGTGGTGGATGGTAAGTCTGTGGAGGTGCACCCCTACTGAGTCTGGGGCGACCCCTCACCATATGGCGAGTGTCGCCGCACTCAAAATAACCTCTCGGAGGGCGTGGCTACTGTGACTGACTCGGGCCAGGTCTGCTGGACTGGCCGCTAAAAGCACCCCGAATAGGAGGCACACTAGATACTAGCGGCGCATAATAAGGCTCATGGGGCCAAGAAGGGGCTGGAACACCACTAACGGCTGGAAGAGCTGAATGAATGGAGAGACTCACATAACCTCTACTATGTCGAACTGCAGTTGGGGCACGAGTACCACTGTAAGTGACAGACTCCTGAGACCTCTTGGCCTGTCTATCCTCTCCGTCCCGGGCAAGCATGCCCTCCAATATCCTGGCAATACTCACAACCTGCTGATAGGAAATATTCGTCTCCAAATCACTGGCCATACTAATCCGGATGTTGGGGTGGATTCCCTCTATAAAACGACGAACCCTCTCCCAAACTGTGGCAACCAAGGCCGGTGCATGTCGGGCCAAATCACTAAAACAGATTGCATACTCTGAAACAATCATAGCACCTAGCGCAACTGCTCAAACTCCGTGCGCCATTAATCCTGAGGCTCTAAGGGATATGCTCTCTCAAAAACAGGTCCGAGAACTGAGTCCATGTAAGTGAGGCTGCCTCGTCTGGACTACTTAACTCATAAGCACGCCACCACTGATAGGCTGATCCTCTAAGCTGGAAGGGGGTGAAAGAAACTCCACTCGTCTCCGCTACGCCCATAGTACGGAGAATACGATGACACTTCTCCAGAAAACCCTGAGGATCATCTGAAGCCAATTCGCTGAAGGTAGGCGGGTGGTACTTCTTTTACCTCTCAAGTCTGAGCTGCTCTGCCTCAGAAGTGGCTATCCTAGTCTCGTATTAAACTAGAGCTACCGGTTGCATATGCATGAACTCTGTGGCCTGATCAACCTGGACCCTATGCTCGGGAGTACGGGCTGCGGGAGTCTATGCCCCTCCCCCAACCTGAGATGTGGCGGGAACTAATGGGATCAATCCAACCTGAGCTAAGGTGCTGAACATGCTCATGAACTGGTCTAGAGTCTTCTAGAGGTCTAGTGCAGGAATAGGAACCTCCGGTGCCTGCCCTCCAGCTGGAGCTTCTGGGGGCTCCTCTGTCGCAGCTCGCGCGGGTGCTCTGGCTGCACCGCGTGATCTTCCTCTATCCCGACCGTGGTCTTTGGCGGCTCTGGCATGGGGCGTGGGTGCCTGGTCGTCAGATCTCCCGGTACGGATCCTCACCATCTATGAGAAAGAATAGAACAGATAAGTTTAGAATTTGATGCCAATAACTCGCATGACAAGGAGTCAAAGGAAGTATGATTGTTCCTAACAGTTCCACAGCCTCTCGAAGATGAGTATGGACGTCTCCGTACCGATCCATGAGACTCTAATAAACCGGCTTGTGACTCACGACTCCTATGAACCTAGAGCTCTGATACCAACTCACAACCCAAACATCCCTCCGAACTACGTCGTGACGGCACTTAGTCTCTACGACTAGGCAAGCCTAACAATCCACAGAAAATACCAATATCAGAAAACAAAGTTTGACTTCTAACTGCAATTGATACTAAATAAACAAAAACGATGCCACTCGACATGTACAATAATCAAACTCTACTTACAAAGCTTTCCCAAAACCCGAAATGTCATGAGTCACAAGATATAGAAAGTAAATAACATCTCTATACAACGGAGTCTAGCAAAAACAAATACAGAAAAATGTTTGACACGAGGAAGAAAGAAGGGGAATCTGAGGTCTGCGGATGCGACAAATATACCTTGAAGTCTCCAACAGCTGCCTCGAACTCACGGATACTATGGCTGATAACGAACACCCAAATATGCACACAAAACATGTGCAGAAGAGTAGCACGAGTACACCACAATTGGTACCCAGTAAGTGCCGAGCCTAACCTCGATCGAGTAGTGACGAGGTCAGGTCAAGCCCACTGGAGTATAATAATAAAAGCAGGAGAATAAAGAAGGAGAATAAAGCAGTATAATAAGAGACTAAAGTTCAACAATGGAAAACACAATTGAATGACGTAATAGTACACAGAATTTAGCAATAGGGGATCTTCTGAGATACCGCCTCGTAATCCCAAAAGTAAATATGCAGGGAGAACTCCCGAGGTACTGACTCATAGTCTCAAAACTAAATGTGTGGGGAGAACTTCCGAGGTACCGCCTCGTAGTCTCAAAAGTAAATGTGCAGGGGGATCTCCCGGTATACCATCCCGTAGTCCCAAAAGTAAATATGCAAGGGGATCTCTCGGGATACTGTCCTGTAGTCCCAAATTAAATACACAACGAAATCAATTTCAGGTGGTAAGTACAACAGGAGAATCTACAGTCTAGACTAAGTATAAGTCGGGAAAAGAAACAGGAACTCAATAGGCATGCTGCAAAGACTTCAGTTAAACAATTAAGGCACGTAGACATGTTATTTTTAGGCTAACATGGTAACTACGCATGCTAGTAAGTTCAATAAAGGTGAAAACAGGAAATTACTCAGTAAAAATCAGGTTTTTCAACAAATATCCCGTGTACACACTCGTCACCTCGCGTATACCACACTCACATAGTAACATCAGTACCAAAACCCAAGGGGATTTTCCTTACACAAGGCTAGGCAAGCCATTTCCCTCGAACCAAGCTCAATCAATCGATAGCAATGCTCTTCCAGTGAATATCCAACTCGGAATGACCCGAATCTAGCCAAAACCAATTACATACCATAAATATAGCTATAAGAAACTAATCTAGTCAATGAAATCTAAGCTAAAGCAAGAAATTAGGAAATCGTCCCAAAAATCCTCCCGAGCCCACGTCTAGGAATCGGGTAAAAGTCACAAAATATGAACACTCATTCACTCACGAGTCTAACCATATAAGGATCACTCGAATCCAACCTCAAATCGCCTTCCAAAACTCAAAATTATAGCCTATGAAGTTTCTACCATTTCCCCCCAAAATTCTAACTCAAATCCCTAATTAGAAGACAAAAATAACGATAGATTCATGAAATATAGCCCAATCCGAGTTAGAACCACTTACCCAAAAATCTCCTTGAAGAAGCCTCGAAAAATCGTCTCCTACTAAGCTCTCAAACTCCCAAAATCAAAATGGGAAATCAACCCTCAAAATCCTATTTTCTCCTCGTAAACTCGCTTCTGTGAGCCTCCAACCGCACCTGCGGGAATTCCATCGTAGGTGCAAAAATCCCTTAAGATAACTGGGTCCAGATCTGCAGTAAGGGGGTCGCACCTGCGTGTGCGAGCCTGCGGAACACTGTCCGCTTCTGCGGTCTTTTTCCGCTCCTACGGGCCATTAAGAACTTCTGCGGGCATCACAGATGCGGTACCTTCTATACACCTGCGATCCCAGGCAGCTCTTCTCCTTTCCGTTTCTGCACTTGCCTCTCCGCACTTGCGATCCCGCACCTGTAGTTTTCCTACCGCAGGTGCGAAAACACCAGAACTCAGGTGGCTTCAGTAATTGCATAAGTCAAAAACTCAATCCGTTAAGCATCTGAAACACACCTGAGGCCCCCGGGACCTCAACCAAACATACCAACAAGTCCTAAATCACCATACGAACTTAGTTGAGCCCTCGAATCACATCAAACAATGCCAAAAACACAAATCACCCTCAGATTCAAATTCAAAGAACTTAAAACTTCCAAATTTGACAATCGATGCTGAAACCTATCAAACCACGTGCGATTGATCCTAAATTTTGCACATAGGTCATATTCAACCCTACGGACCTACTCCAATTTCCAGAATCGGAATTCGACTCTGATATCAGGAGGTCCACTACCGGTCAAAATCTCCAAAACTTTGACTTTTGCAATTCCAAGCCTAAATGAGCTACAGACCTTCAAAACACAATTCGGACACGCCCCTAAGTCCAAAATCACCCAACGAAGCTAATGGAATCGACGGAACTCCATTCCGGAATCGTCTTCACACAGTTCTGACTACGGTAAAAAATCCTAAGACTTAAGCTTTCATTTAGGGACTAAGTATCCCAAAACACTCCGAAAGTAAGACCAGCACCTCCTAGTAAGAGACATAAGAAGAAAAAGACACGGGGAAAGCAGTAGACAGGGGATCCAGGCTATAACTCTCAAAATGACCGGCCCGGCCATTACAGTGTTAAATTTGGATATTAGGTTCATTTTGGTTTCAACAAAAAAATAAAGTTATGATATTCCTCATATTATTACATTTTAATCGAAGATCAACTTGTTCTTGTACTTTGTCATAGTAATCTCCTATTTATGATACTACTTACTCAAACAGAAGTTTATACTGAAATAATTATGGGAAACTAATTCCATTACAAAAGAACAAATAAAGAATGTGAAAAAGCACGGGAGAAAAATCTATTATTAACAATGATACAATGAGCCCTATATATAATACATATTCTACCCCAACTACATATGGGACTAGGACATATTCTACTCCTACTACATATGGGTCTAGGACATACTCTACTCCTACTACATATGAGACTAGGACTATTTATACATAACTATCTAACACTCCCCCTCAAGTCGGCGCATACAAATCATATGTACCGAGCTAGTTACATATGTAACTAATACAAGGACTGGTGAGGCAATTGGTGAAAATATCTGCAACATAATCATTCGACATACAAGGCCATAGACTCCCCCTGAGCAACAAAATCAGGTGGCTGCTGATAAATAGATGTTGGTTAAAAGGTCACTGGAAAAATCTTAAAATGGTGAGACTAAGTTGAATTCCAAACTACAAAATAGGTTTTAAAACACCGCCAGAAAGTAGAAACTTTTTCTGAAAATTACTCTTCATGTTGTGAAATCATTGTTCACGCCGGTAAAAGTGCATTGTTCACACTGAAAAAATGCACTGTTCACGCTGGAAAAAAAAAAGTTGCCCTGAAGAAGTTTTGTCAAAAAGTGGCTAGAATGAGTCACACGCGTCAGAAAAGTTATTGTAGATCGTCGGAACCCTAGTTCTAGCAGTGCGTGGAGGCACGTGAGGGACTTTCTGCCGGAGTGATTGGTTTTCGCATAACAGTTATCGATGAGGAGATAACACAAATCAATCTTGAGTCATCCACCAGAAAGACACACGGTGACTGACTTTTCTGTTCTGATGGGATTGGAAATTCTGGGGCTTGGTCGCACAAGGGCTTTAGATCTGATGGTGGTACTGGTATATGCATAGTACCACTGTAGCAGTGATGAACCCTGGGAACAAGACAAAGTTGTCAGAAAATTACACGACGATAAGGTCTTTCTTCCCGTATGTCGCTGGAATGACGCACAACGATAATTTTCTCACTGAAGCTCTGATACCATTTAAAAAAGCACGGGAGAAATATCTATTATTAACAATGATATAATGAGCCCTATATATAATACATATTATAATCCTACTACATATAGGACTAGGACATATTCTACTCCTGCTAATTATGAGTCTAGGACATACTCTACTCCTACTACATATGAGACCAGGATTATTTACGCATAAATATCTAACAAAGAAAATAAAAGAAAGAAATGCAAAAAGAGATGATTGGCCAAGCTTACGACTTGGGTAGTGGATAACTTGCAAAACCAATTTGCAAGATTGCAAATCGGCAAATTGGAGTCAGAACCAATTTTGAATGGTTTTGGTGAGCATCCATTCATCTATAAATAGAGACGTTACTTATCTCATTTGAGTACACCAAAAGTAGAGAGAAGCAATAGAAGTTAGAGAGACCAATCCCCAGATAGTAGTCTGTGAAATAAATAGTAAGTGTGAGTAATATTTTAGTGAGGTGTTTAAAATAAAGAGTGTTATATCTTTCGAAGTTCTAGTAGTCTCTTGACACTATTAAGTTGAAATATTATAGTGGTAACATTTCTTCACTCGGGTATTGTATTTTACCTCGTTAAAATATTTGGTATCGTTGTTACTCTCTTATGTTATTGCTATTTACCGTGGATATTATTCTTGGGCGGGATGTTATTTTTTCCAACAACGTAGTATTAGAGCCAAGTTGAATAATGGTCCACTGTCTTATCAGTACAACCGTATCACAAAAGATAATTATGAGAAATGGCGTCTACGTATGAAAGCCATTCTTGGATACCAAGATGTATGGAGAATCGTAGATAAAGGGTATGCAAAACCCGATAATGAGGAAGCTCTACCTCAAAATGAAAAAGATGTTTTGGCAAAGATCTTTCGCACTTTAACACCTAAATTTGATTTTGTGGTGTGTGCTATTGAGGAGTCTAAAGATTTAGACTTTATGACAATGGAGAAATTGGAGGATTCTTTACAGACCCATGAAGAAAAGATCAAGAGGAGACAAGAAGTGCCACTGAAGCAACTTCTTAAATCCCAGGCATCCTTTAAGGATTAAGAAGGTGAAAAAATCTTTCGAGGGAATGGATGAGGACGAGTATGTGGCGGTCATGGAAGAGGAAGAAGTAATGGTAACAACTTCAACAATGAAGTTAAAATCCACCAAACATTCAGAGGTTGTGGTCATGAACAAAGAGGAGAAAGAGGATGTGGCTACTACCAAGAAAATAATGGACAAAGGTATGACAAATCAAAGATTGAGTGTGCTAATTATCATAAATAGGCCGTTACTCTTAGGAATGTCGTATCAATGTTCAAGAGAAAGCTAACCTTTTGGACGACAAGAAAGAAGAAGATTGGTCAACATTGTTGTTGGCACTCAAAGAAGAAGATATGGATGATTGTAGCTCATGGTATTTGGACAATGGAGCAAGAAATCATATGTATGGTTGCAAAGAGAAGTTTGTGGAGATCAATAAAATGGTGAGAGGTAATGTGTCTCTTGGAGATACCTCAAAGATTCAAATCGAAGGGATAAGTACGATTCTAATCTCCTGTAAAAATGGTGACCACAAGTTAATTCAAGATGTTTATTATGTCCCAAAATTAAAAATTAATATTTTGAGTTTGGGCCAACTTCTTGAAAAGGAATATGACATCCACATGAAAAAATGCATCTTTGGTTTATAGATTCAAGTGGAATTCTAATTGGTAAAGTGCATATGACAAAGAATAGATTATTTTCTATGAATCTTAAGAGAATTGATGCAAAGGGATTGAAGTCTAATGAGCAAGATGAATCATGGTGTTGGCATACGCGATTTAGGCACTTGAATTTTGAAGCGCTCAAATTAATGAAAGAAAAGAACATGGTGCATGGGATATCAATCAACTATCCCAATCAATTGTGTGAATCCTGTCTTCTTGTAAAACATGCAACGAGGTACTTTCTAAAGGAGACCATGTCAAGACCAACCAAACCGCTCTAGCTTGTTCACGATGATGTGTGTGGACTAATAAATCCACCTTCCTTTGGTAAAAGTAAACACTTTCTACTATTCATTAATGACTTTAGTAGAAAGACTTGTGTTTATTTCTTGAACAAAAAATCTGAAGCTTTTGCTGCTTTTAAAAATTTCAAAGTGCTTGTAGGAAAGGAAAGTGAGTATGGAATAAAAGCTTTAAGGTAAGATAGAGGAGGCGAACTCACTTCAAAAGAATTTAATGATTATCAGTCTCATGGAATTTGTCACCCTCTAACGGTACCTTATTCACCCCAACAAAAAGGAGTTGCAGAGAGAAAGAATCAAACAATTCTTAATATGGCTAGATATATGTTGAAAGCTAAAAGCATGCCCAAGGAATTTTGGGCCGAAGCCGTTTCTTGTGCAGTTTATTTGAACAACAGGTCTCCAACAAGAAATATTAGAGATCAAACCCCTCAAGAAGCATGGAGTGGAAGAAAGCCAAGTGTCAAGAATTTGAGAATCTGTGGGAGCATAGCCTATGCTCATGTGCCACAACAAGGGAGAGCAAAGCTTGACGATAGAAGTGTCAAGCATTTGTTTGTTGGTTATGATACGAGTTCAAAGGCTACAAGCTAACAACCCCAGTAGTGGAAAGGTGGTGGTGAGTCGTGATGTTGAATTTGATTAAGAATTGGCATGGAATTGGGAAGCTCAGGAAGAAACTTCATATGATTTTTTTCCATACTTTGGTGATAAAGAAGAATCAGAGACCGTGAAACTTGTGCGGATACAAATCCACCTGCTTCTCCAACCAATGTTGCATCTCCTTCTTCTCAACAAAGTTCAAATGAACAACCGCAAAGGACAAGGATCATTCAAGAGCTCTATGATGGCACGGAAGAAGTTACTAAATTTTTATTTTTTATATTGTCTCATTGCTGATAGTGAACTAATGAACTTTGATGAAGATGTTACAGACAAAAGGTGGAGACAAGCCATGGAGGAGGAGATCGAGTCAATAGAAAAGAACAATACTTGGGAGTTAACAACTCTTCTCAAGGGACATTGCGCAATTGGAGTAAAATGAGTATACATGACAAAGAAGAATGTTGATGGAGATATGGAGAGATACAAGGCACAACTTGTGGCTAAAGGCTACAAGCAAAGGCAATGTGTTTCCAATAAGGAAGTGGAGCTCAAATATGTGAAATCTCATTATCAACTTACAGATATACAATGCTTCTCAAGTTTGAAGATTCTCAGAGAGTAAGATCAAGACTTGGAATGAAGAAGAAAAATCAAAATAAAGGGGGAGATTTGTGGGAAACTAATTCCATAACAAAAGAACAAATAAAAGAAAGAAATGAAAAAAGATTGGCCAAACTTATGATTTGGGCGGTGGACAACTTGCAAAACCAATTTGCAAGATTGCAAATTGGCAAATTGGAGCCAGAACTAATTTTGAATGGTTTTGGTGAACTACCATTCATGTATAAATAGAGACATTACTTTCCTTTTTGAGTACACCAAAAGCAGAGAAAAGCAATAGAAGTTAGAGAGAGCAATCCCAAATTGTAGTCTGTGAGATAAATAGTGAGTGCGAATGTGAGTAATATTGTAGTGAGGTGTTTAAAATAAAGAGTGTTATTTCTTTCGAAGTTGTAATAGTCCCTTGACACTACTAAGTTAGAATATTATAGTGGTAATATTTCTCCACTCAAGTAATGTATTTTACCCCATTAAAAGATTTGATGTCGTTGTTACTCTCATATATTATTGCTATTTACCGTGGATATTATTCCTGGCGGTATATTATTTTTCCCAACAATAAAGTCACTGTTTCAGAGACGACAACTCCTTTTACTCACCTTTCAGAGATGAATGTTGGGCTTATCTCATATAAGCTAAAGTTTGTTATCCAAGTCCATTAAGCAAAGTGGAAGTCCAAATTGTTCTTAATTAGCTGGGGTCAAGTCCAAATTTCTGGTGTTAAATTGCTTGAGATTATAACACGAAATGATGATCGGTTGCAAAATTTGATCGGTTTTATAGTAAAATTAATGGCTAGAAAAAAATGAAGTGTAAGAATTAAGGACCACTATGGGGTCTATAAACTTTCTACAGCAAAGTTTTGGTTGGGAACACCATCAAATTAATTAACAAAGGAACTTAAAGCACCTATGCACAATTCCTGCAATTTTCTTTAACAATGTCACAAAAAGCAAAGAAATTTTATGTACTACTATTCATTAATCTATTCGTATTGAGTATAATATTATTGCGCCGGAAAAGCAACAGTTAACAATAGTGTTGCTTTAGATGGATAGAATATGTTAAAGTAGAAGATGGAAGTAGCTTTAATTACCAAAAAAATAATGAACAACCGAGCATAGAACAATTATGAAATAATGGCAGTATTGGTTCCCTAATAAGAGATCTAAGAAAATGGTTGTTTTTTCAATTGAGACAGCAAAAACAGAAGGGCACCTAATCTTCCTTCATGTGATTAGCATTATTACTCAAATCTGAACATAGAAATGTGAATTAGAAAAATGAAAGTACCATTGTTTTGTAACGTGCAATGTTGGGAAAAGAAAAACCAAAAGAAAGTAATGCAAATTAAAAGAGAATATTAATCTTAATACTGAAGTATCTTTCCCTCTTTGGTATGTACAATGTAGGTGGCCTCTTTTATAAGCATAAAAAAGAACTAAAAAGAGAACTGTCTCAAACTGGGGACGGCATGCCAAACTGTCCTGTCAAATAGGAAAATAGAAAATAAGTAGAAAATAATAAAAGTACAAGCTATAGTACGTAAATGAGACAGCGTGAGAAAACCTTATTTGTTTTGAATTTTTTTCAATATTAACAAAATATTGTTATAGAGATGAAAGATTTGATGCATGAAAGATTTGATGCGGAAGACAAAGAATAATATTGGAGGAAAAACTCTTGCTCTTCTCAT
>ML350325.1:0-12128 GCA_005239505.1 Nicotiana paniculata | reverse complement strand
TTGATCCTAGACTGAATGAGCTCGATTAGTAGAGTAGTACACTATGGGCAAGTCTATGGTGCATCTTTTGTGGCATATGAATGTTATTTCTGAGAGAGTGAATTCTTTCTTAGGTTCCTATTTTCTTAAATTTCATTGTGTGTGGAACTAACCCTTGAATTTGGTGAGGGCACATGATTCACGAAGGAAAGGTAATGTTGTTGACCTCTAAGTTAGAGTAGTGAGTGGATTGTGAATAAAGCATGGTATATGTGAGTCGACTATTGAGGCGAGGATGTCACACCTCTGTGATTGAAATGTTTTAAAAATTCTTGGTATAACGTGTTAAGGGATTTGATTAATAAGTTGTGTACCTGAGTATAGTTTCATTGCTCGAGGACGAGCAAATGTTTAAGTGTGGGGTATTGATGCGAGGCTAGAATTCATGGTTTAACATGTTATATGCCTTACATTTTATGTGCGTTAATGATAAAAATACACTTTTTATGTGCATAATGGAGTCTATTTCATGTGTAGGTGAATTGGAGATGGAAGCCGAGCTAAAGGGATGCAAATACATCAAAAATACGCTCAAGAGGCGAGGAGGAGTGCACCGGGCTATAGCCGGGCGTTTGAGCCCAAACGCCTGACCCTGCCTGGCATTAGCCAGGTGCCAGAGCCCAAACGCCTGACCCTGCCTGGCGTTAGCCAAGCGTTAGAGCCCAAACGCCTGCCTTAGCCTGGCGTTATCCAGGCGCCAGAGCCCAAACGCCAGGCCCCTGTTCCGGCTAAATTCGAGTTTTTGAAGAGTTTAAGTGTCTCCCGGTTGGAATAGAAGTCTCCTACACGCTTAGGGTTTATCCCAAACATATAAATAGACCCCAAAAACACAACTTGAAGGGGGATTCGAAGATAGGAAGTCATTAAAGTGAAGAAAAACCTGTGGATTACTACTCAGTAAAGCAAAAACACTGATATTTATCTCCTTAGTTCATTACTCTGTAATTCAATTATGCACGTTATTTTAGATTTGATATTTATGAATATGAGTAGCTAATTTTCTTAATCTAGGGTTTTGGTGGAACCCGTTGGGGGACAAACTTATGGTGATATTAATATAGTTTGGTTGATTGTTCATCTCTATTTGTTCAACTACGTTCTTGTTGTAGCTAATTGAATGGCCATCAATTAGTTGTGCCTATTTAGTGTGTATCTACTTGAGAGAGAGTGCATATTTAGGTAATTGTTTGAACAACACCACTCCCAGAGTATAGACGAAAGTCATAACCGAGGGTTTAGAAGTTGGATTAGAAATAACGATACTTCGGATGCAATCTAAAGTGAACTGTCAAGCAACCTAGCTAGCGTAACTTGAGAGAGTGCTTCTAGTAAATTATCATAATTACTTGAGAGAGATTTATGGTAGATAGAGTGTTCATGATTGATAGAGACAACTAATCAAGCTATAAGAAGTATCCGAGAAGGAAGTTCACCAACGGGGGAAACCATAACCTTAGACCTTTATCATAATTGTTTACAACACATTGTTAGTAATTGTTAGTTATTATTATTGTTAATAGAATTAGTAAAACATCACCAATTTATATTAAAAAGTCTTGAGATAATTGATTGAGTAAAAGTTGCGTATTCTAAAGACTTGATTGATACGTAAATTCCCTGTGGGATCGACTCTGGGCATAATACCCCGGATTATAATTGCAACGCCCATTTAGTCTTTTATTAGACATAGTTGAGCGTGATCAGTGTGTCATGTGAGGTGTTCACGGATCATAAGAGCTTACAGTATCTGTTCAAAAAGAAGGAGCTGAACATGAGGCAAAGGAGATGGTTAGAGTTGCTGAAGGATTATGATATTACCATTCTTTATCATCCGGGGAAGGCCAAAGGTGGTGGCCGATGGTTTGAGCCGGAAGTCAGCTAGTATGGGTAGTCTTGCCTATTTATTAGTCGGAGAACGGCCTCTTTCTTTGGATGTTCAGGCTTTAGCCAACCGAATTTGTGAGATTGGAGGTTTCTGAGACTGGCAGTGTTTTGGCCCATACCGTGGCCCGTTCTCCATTGTATGACCGTATTCGGGCCAGGCAGTATGATGATCACCATTTATGTGTTCTTAGAGATAGAGTCAGGCACGGAGATGCCAAGCAGGTTACGGTTGATGATGAGGGAGTTTGGAGGATGCAGGGTCGTATTTGTGTACCTTATGTGGATGGTATTCGTGGGTTGATACTTCAGGAGGCCCATAGTTCCCGGTATTCTATTCATCTGGGCTCCACAAAGATGTACCAGGACTTGCGGTAGCATTATTGGTGGCGGAGGATGAAGAAGGATATTGTAGCTTATGTAGCTCGGTGCTTGAACTGTCAGCAGGTTAAGTACGAGCACTAGAGACCCGGTGGTTTGATGCAGCAAATTCAGCTTCCCGAGTGGAAGTGGGAGCGTATCACCATGGACTTTGTAGTTGGACTCCCACGGACTCAGAGGATGTTTGATGCAGTATGGGTCATTGTGGATAGGCTGACCAAGTCAGCGCACTTCATCCCAGTATCAGTTTCGTATTCAACAGAGAAGTTGGCGAGGATCTATATGAGAGATATTGTTAGATTGCATGGTGTGCCCATATCCATTATATCAGACCGAGGTAATCAGTTTACCTCCCATTTTTGGAGAGTATTTCAGCGAGAGTTGGGCACACAGATTGATTTGATCACAACATTTCATCCTCAGACGGACGGGCAGTCCGAGCGTACTATTCAAATTTTGGAGGATATGTTGCGAGCTTGTGTCATTGACTTTGGTGGATCATGGGACCAGTTCTTTCCTTCAGCTGAGTTTTCCTACAACAACAACTATCAGTCGAGCATTCAGATGGCTCCGTATAAGGAGTTGTATGGTAGGAGGTGTCGATCTCCAGTCGGATGGTTTGAGCCGGGAGAGGCTAGATTGTTGGTTTCTGAGTTAGTCCAGGATGCCTTGGACAAGGTGAAAATCATTCAGGATAGACTTCGCACAACTCAGTCCAGGAAGAAGAGTTATACGGATCGCAGAGTTCGAGAGTTGGCATTTATGATAGGAGATCAGGTATTTCTTCGGGTGTCGCCCATGAAAGGCGTGATGAGATTCAGGAAGAAGGGCAAGTTGAGCTCTAGGTACATTGTTCCATTTGAGATACTGGATAAGGTAGGAGAGGTGGCCTACAGACTTGCCTTGCCCCCTAGTTTGTCAGCCGTGCATCCGGTATTTCACGCATCTATGCTCCGGAGGTATATTGTGGATCCATCTCATGTACTTGACTTCAGTGGTGTCCAGTTGGACAAGGATTTGTATTATGAGGAGGAGCCGGTAGCCATATTAGACCGGCAGGTGAGACAGTTGAGATCGAAGAGTTATCCTTCGGTTCATGTTTAGTGGAGAGGTCAGCCTGTTGAGGCATCTACTTGGGAATCCGAGCCCGATATCCCCATCTTTTCCCCGATTCAGGTACCTTTCTATGTCCGTTCGAGGACGAACGGTTGTCTTAGAGGTGGAAATTGTGATGACCTAAAAGGTCATCCTGTGTAAATTTAGCTAAAACTGTGTTCCGAGGCCCCAAAAGCCTCCTTTAATCGCACCTTGATGTGCGTGCGCAGCCCGGGCGCGTAGCCGAGAAGCCTTTATGTGGAACTGTGTTAAACAGTTGAATTTATCTTAATTAATTGAATAAAGTTGACTTTGGTCAATATTTTTGGTAAACGGACCCTGACCTATGATTTGACAGTCTCAGAGGGTCCGTAGGAAAATATGGGACCTGGGCGTATGCCCGGAATCGAATTCCGAGGTCCCAAGTCTGAGAAATGAATTTTTAAAGGAAATTATTTTCTGAAAATAATAAAGACTTTTGAAAATGAATTTTGATGTGAAATCTGTGTTACCGAGCCCGTACTACGGTTCCGGAGCCCGGAACAGGTTCAATATGTGATATGTGAGTTATCTGTAAAATTTGGTAAGAAACGGATTGGTTTGACGTGTTTCAGATCAAAAAACAAAAATTTGATAGTTTATGAAGTTTGAGAAAATTCTTTGGATTTTTGAGTTTAATTCATTGTTTTTGACGTTATTTTGGTGGTTTAATTACTCGAATAAGTTCGTAGGATGATTTTGAAGGCGTGTGTATATTTGGTTTTGAGCTCCGAGGGCTCGGGTGAGTTTCGGGTAGGTCTCGGGTTGCTTAAAGGTTGAAAATCTGGTGTTCAAATGTTGTTTNTGGGGGGGGGGGGGGTTCTGTGACTCTATGCGATCGTATAGGCATTTCCGCGATCACATAGAGTATAGGAGAGCTGGGGAGGGGGCTAGGTATTTTCCTTCTGCGGTCGCACCAAATCCGTCCGCGATCGCATAGCCAAGCCCAGGGACCCTATGCGATCGCAACTCCCTTTTCCGCGATCACAATGAACGAGACCCAGGCCCTATGCGATCGCAACCCCCTTTCCGCGATCGCATAGAGCTAATTCGTCCAGTTATTTAAAAAACCAAAATAGAATACCATTACGGGATTTTCACATTCTTTAACCATTTTCTTCTTCTCCACTCTTCTTGGGCGATTCTTAGGAGACCATTCCACCATATCTTCATAGGTAAGTGTTCTTAACTCTAATTTCTTCCATTTTCCCTCATCAATCACTAGATTCTAGGTCTAAAAACATGAAATCAAAGGTAGAAACTGGGGGTTTTGAGTAGAGTTAGGGCTTTTGAAAGTTTTGGGAATTCAACCTCATTTTAGGGTCGGATTTCAAACAAATTGTATATTCGGGTTCCTGGGAGAATGGGTTATCGGGTTTTGGTCCGAACCTTGAGTTTGGACCAAGCGGGCCCGGGGTCGAATTTTGGTATTTTTGGAAGAATTATGGAAAATGTATAATTAGGCTTTGGGACTGAGTTATTGATTAATTATAGATGTTATTAAGTCAATTATGTCTAGATATTATCGTTTCGGAGTCGGATTCAAGAGGAAAGACCGTGATTGAGGCTTGACTTGCATTCTTGGAGCTGAGGTAAGTGTTTGGCCTAACCTTAGCTTGAGGGATTAGGTATGGAGTCTTATTTTCTATGTGTAATTCATGTCCAACGTATAGGTGAGGTTACGGGTACCTATATGTTTTGGTCAAGCATGCCCGTGAGTCGAATTTTGATGAGTTATTTAATGTTCTTCGATATTCTCTGTGGTGTGAATTATTGGGAACCTTGGAAGTGGTACCTTGAGGTTATTCATGACGTGGAAAGTTATTGATTATGTGTTCGGTCGAGGATTTTACTGTTGACATTATAATTCTGAGTGAGATTGGTTATAGTTGAGACCTTTGCCGGGACAATAGAATTTTTTTTATTATTTCTGTACATTTGAAATGTCGTATTGTTAAACTTTCATATCAATTGTTGTTTTTATACTCATCATGCACGAGGGAACATTTTGTGACGATGATTATTATTTATGAATGAGGGAACATTTCGTGCCGATGATTATTATTTATGCACGAGGGAACATTCTGTGCCGATGATTATTATTTATGCACGGGGGGACATTCTGTGCCGATGATTATTATTTATGCACGAGGGAACATTCTGTGCTGTTGATTATTATTTATGCATGAGGGGACATTCTGTGCCGATTGATTATTATTTATGCACGAGGGGACATTTTGTGCCGAGTCATTATTATTTATGCACGAGGAGGCATTCTGTGCCGTGTGATTTTGAGGCTATGCACGAGGCGTCATGCCGTGCCTTCTCCTGTCTATCTTACTTGATTCGGGTTATTATTTCCTGTCTACTTCTACATTCCCGTCAGTACTTGATTCTACAGTTTTAGCAAGTGTTGCCCCTCTTATCCCCAGCATGTTCTTCCCCGTAACTGTATTCTTGTTTATTTTCTGCTACACTATTGAACTGCACAGGTACAATTTGTTGTCGTGTCCTACCCTCGTCACTACTTTGCCGAGGTTAGGCTCGACACTTACTCAGCACATGGGGTCGGTTGTACTGATGCTAAACCTGCACTTCTTTATATTGTGCAGATTACGCAGCCGGACCTAGTGGACATCGTTAGGGGAGTGTCCTTCAGTCCATTCCAGACGACACCGAGGTAGTTTCGCAGGCGTTCGTGGATCTCGGCGTCACTGTATATCTTTCATTCTGTCATCTATGTGTTTCCAAACAGATATATCATTTTATTTCAAACTGTTGTTTTCAGCTAAATCTTAGACTGGTTCGTGAGATTATGACTCCATTTCTGGGTTTTGTACTTATAGGGATTTCTTCGTTATTAGCTATTGTTATTTATATTTTGTTAATGCTTCCGCACTTGTCTCAATTATCTAGTTAGTGTTTGTTATTTTCACTTGTTAATAAATCAATTCAGTTAACACGTTGGCTTGCCTAGCGGGTGCAACGTTAGGCGCCATCACGGCCTGAAGTTGGGATTTCAGGTCGTGACAGACCACCACCATGGTGATTATTATTTCTCCCATTTCCATGCCCACATATATTTATACGGCTACAATAATTATTTTGTCTTCTTTCAGACATTGGATCTATCGTTCCTAGATTTGCTTCTGGAAATGGAGCTGATCCAGTGGGGCGGGCTCCATAATTTTTTATTAAAAGGGCATTATGTTGTTCAACCACCAAAATACATGAAATTAACTCAAAATATTTCTTAAACCCCTTTTCACGGTATTGCTTCTGTAACAGCATATTTGAGGCATGAAAAGTGGAAAGAGTCTGTTCCAACATGTCCTCATCATTCATAGGTTCTCCGCATAATTTTATTTGGAAAACTATTCTATATACAACAGAATTATATTCACTCATGGTCTTATAATCTTGTAGTCGTAAGTGCATCGACTCACGACGAGCTCTTGGCAACACCATGACCTTTAGGTGGTCATATCGTTCCTTCAAACTAGTCCATAATTAAAATAGATCTTTCAAGGTTAAATATTCACTTTTTAACCCTTCATCGAGATGATGGTGAAGGAAAATCATGGCTTTCACTTTATCCTGACTTGATGCTTCATTTCCTTCTTTAATAGTGTCACCAAGACCTTTAGCGTCAAGGTAAATTTCAGCATCAAGTACCCATGGCAAATATTTATTCCCAGAGATGTCAAGTGCCATAAATTTAAGTTTTGACAAATTCGACATAGTGAAAACTATCATATAAATAAGTTAATTAGAATGATAAGAATTATTATCAATGAAAAATTCAGTGCAGTACATAATCGTGTATCAATATTTTTATATGTATAATTGTCAAACAAACAATTATGTGCAATGCGATGATAAATTAGTGTTTAATATTATCCACCAAAACTTTAGACATGTCAGTATATTTTCATAGAATAAATAAGTTGAATTAATATGTACTACTGTAATTTTATTCTACTTAGAATACGTTTTAATAAGCTAACTAGGCATAAAACTAGATGATATCAATTCTGTCAAGTTTCAAAATTCAATACGATTCATCTGATAGTTAAGTCGTTAATTTTAAAGTCATTAATTAATTTGTACACTTATGTGATGACTCGCCATATCATCATGCCACGTAGGCGCCATTTGGCATATATTAATGCCATGTGGAAGCTTACATAAGAGGAAGACTAGTATTTGTGAGAAGATTCTAGAGAAGTATGGACATTTCCTTTGGAAGACCCTAGATCCTTATGGAATTGCTAGGGAAATCCTTAGAATCTTCTAGGCTTGTAGAAATTCTAGAGGGTGTACTTATTTGTAAATATTAGGGACTTGTGTAACAATTAATATCTACACTTTAGCCCCTGAGACTAGTATATAAAGGGGGCCATCCATTTGTAATTCATCAAGAAAACAATTCAAGCTCTCTCAAATATAAAGCTTCCTTTAAGGCTGACTTGGCATAGTAAGAACGTGAGCAAGTTGTGCAAGATCGTGAGTGAATTGTCAAGTGCCGCACGTGTAACTAGTTAACAACTAAGGGCGTGACAACGTGGTATCAGAGCCAGGGTGCAACTAAGGGAATGGAGAATGACGGAGAAACTAACGCTACCAACACCCAAGCCAACGTCATTCAGGATGCTGCTGGCAAGAGCGGCCGTAACAAAAAGAGGAATGCCACCAACAAGTGCCAGGAGGTGCCACCCGAGGTTGTGTCAAGCGAAGGACTTACATCCCTGAAACCATCTTCCACTGAGGCGAGCGAGGATGAATTGGAGGTCCTGCCCGAGGACGTCTCGCTCGGTAAAGAGTGGGTGATGAAGATGAACGCGGGGATGGACGCCGTGGAGATCTTTGGCCAACGTTTGGGTAAGATGGAAGGCACCCTTAGCGTTCTTGAGGGGCACACTCTTGAAGATATTGAGAGTATCCAAAATGAATTGGAGGGACGTACACAGACCGAGATGGAACTAAGGAAAACCATCACTGCGTTAGAGTGCAGACTCATGGAGGCTTTAAGTACTATCGATGCCATGAAGGCAAAGATAGAGTCACTCGAGGAGCATGTCAATGCTGGCGTGACCGAGGCAACCAGCAATGTTGTGGTGACGAGGGAGGCCAAGATCGATGCTCCCAAACCCCCGGTGTTCAAAGGTGTTCGTGATGCACAAGAAGTGGAAAACTTCCTTTGGCACTTGGAGAACTACTTCAGGAATGGAAAAGTGAGGGATGACGAGGCCAAGATCAACACTGTCGTGTTGTACCTCTAAGAGACCTCCATTCTATGGTGGAGAAGGAAGATGGCCGACGTGGATAAAGGTTTATGTACTATTAGCACATGGGATCAGTTCAAAGGTGAGTTCAAGAGACAATTCTTCCCAAACAATGTCTTGTATGAGTCAAGGCGCAAGCTTAGGGAGTTGAAGCAAATAGGGAGCATACGTGACTATGTCAAGTAGTTCACTACCCTTATGCTTCAAATTCCCAACCTGACCAATGATGAATTCTTGTTCCACTTCATGGACGGGTTACAGAATTGGGCTAAACAAGAATTACAACTTCGGCAAGTCGCGAATATAGACCAAGCCATAGTGGAGGCTGAATCATTGATGGATTTCAGGCACGACAAGCACGACAAAGGCAAAGGAAAGGAGTAAAAGGTTAACAATGTCAAATGTGGGGGAGATCGTGGCAAAGGCAAGGAGATACACCAACAATACTACAAGACTCAAGATTCCAGAAAGTCGAGTGGACGTCAGGGCTACGCCGAGAAGAAGGCGCAGGCCGAGAAGAAGGGATGCTATATATGTGGAGGGCCGCACGGCTTCAGGAATTGTCCCGACCTCAAGAGCCTTAGTGCCATGGTCCATGAACGAAAGGAGCAGCCGCAAGGAGAGAATTCGGGAACCGCACAGTTGGGTATGATCGGATTATGTGGTGCTGTCACGAAGCAAGCTATCCAACTTACCAAGATTGGCAATCAGTACGTGGATCTCACCATCAACAACAAGCCCGCTCGTGCAATGGTGGATACTGGAGCAACTCATAATTTCGTGACTGAGGCTTCCGCAAAGAGACTAGGATTGAAGCTTGCTCCAACCAACTCTCGCGTCAAGACCGTGAATGCCAAGCTACGAAATGCTAGTGGGGTAGCTAATGGTGTTGGTGTCAAATTGGGAACATGGGAAGGTATGACAAACTTTACCATAACCGCTATGGATATCTTTGACATCATACTGTGGCAAGAGTTCTTTAGACATTGTCATACTTTGATCGACCCCTACCTCCAACGTCTCTTGGTTATGGAGCGAGAAGGAGCTTGCATGGTACTTACAATGACTGTGCCACACAGACAGATCCAAGCACAACTATCAGCCATGCAGGTTGTTAAGGGGATCAAGAAGGGGGAGCCGACGTTCCTGGCAACCATTGCAAGTCTAGAGGAGGACAAGAATTTTCAAGAGATACTGCCGCCTTGCATAGAGAAGTTGCTTGAGGAAAACAAACATGTCATGCCCGAGGAGATGCCTAAGCACCTGCTGCCAAGGCGAGAGGTGGATCACAAGATTGAGTTGGAGCCAGGGGCTAAGCCACCCGCATTTTCCCCATATCGTATGGCACCAACCGAGCTAGAGGAGCTCAGGAAACAATTGAAAGAGATGCAAGATGCTGGTCACATTCGCCCATCAAAGGCACCTTTTGGCGCACCAGTATTGTTCCAGAAGAAGAAGGATGGGTCGCTACGCTTGTGCATAGACTACCGAGAACTTAATAAGGTCACAGTGAAGAATAAGTACCCGATCCCACTCATTGCTGACTTGTTCGATAGACTTGGGCAAGCCAATTACTTTACCAAGGTGGATCTTCGCAAGGGCTACTACAATGTTTGCATCGCAGAAGGGGATGAGCCGAAGACAGCATGTGTGACGAGATATGGAGCCTTTGAGTGGTTGGTGATACCCTTCGGCTTAACCAATGCACCGGCCACATTTTGCACCCTTATGAACAAGATTTTTCATCCCTACCTTGATCAGTTCGTTAGTCTACCTAGACGACATAGTAATCTACAAGAACACCTTGGAGGAGCACATGGAGCACTTAAGGAAGGGTTTCCAAGTCTTGCGGGAAAATGAGCTATACATTAAGAGGGAGAAATGTGAGTTCACACAATCAAAGGTGCACTCCTTGGGCCATGTCATTAGCAATGGCGAGCTATGCATGGACGAGGCTAAGGTACGTGCTATCCAGGAGTGGGAGGAACCTACAAAGGTAACTGAGTTGAGATCCTTCCTTGGCCTTGCTAACTTCTATCGTCGGTTCATCAGTGGCTACTCAGCAAAGGCCGCACCATTAACTGAGTTACTAAAGAAGAACAAGTCATGGGTTTGGACAGAGCATTGTCAAAAGGCGTTTGAATGTCTTAAGGCAGCTATAATAGAGGATCCAGTCTTGGCGTTACCTGACTTTGCCAAGACATTTGAGGTGCACAGAGATGCCTCAGACTTTGCCATTAGGGGTGTCCTGATGCAAGATAGGCATCCTATAGCGTTTGAGAGCCGCAAGTTAAATGAGATGGAGCAGCGTTACACGGTGCAAGAGAAGGAAATGATTGCCATCGTGCATTGCCTTCGTACATGGCGACATGATTTGCTCGGGTCAAGGTTCCTGGTCAAGACCGACAATGTAGCTACTAGATACTTTCAGACGCAGAAGAAGCTCACATCAAAACAGGCTAGGTGGCAGGATTTCTTGGCTGAGTTTGATTATGTGCTGGAGTACAAGCCGGAAAAGGTAACGTTGTAGCCGATGCCTTGAGCCGGAAAGCCGAGCTTGCTGCAATCAGTTCAACGAGATGGGATATTAGTGAGGCTATAAAAGAAGGCATGCAACATGATCCATCAGCCAAACAACTCATCGAGTTAGCCAACCAGGGCAATACGAGACGTTTTTGGATCGAAGACGGCCTACTACTTACCACAGGTCGGCGGGTCTACGTGCCTAAGTTTGGAGACATTAGACGGCGGATCATAAGGGAGAGTCATGACACAATGTGGGCTGGTCATCCAGGCCAACGTCGCCCTAGGGCCTTGGTTGAGTCAGTCTACTATTGGCCACGTATGCGAGATGACATAGAGTGTTATGTGCAGACTTGTCTTGTTTGTCAACAAGACAAGGTTGAGCAACAAAAATCCGGAGGACTTTTGGAGCCACTACCAGTTGCAGAACGTTCATGGCAGAGCGTGACTATGGACTTTATCACTTGCCTACCGAAGTCCAACGGTTATGGTACTATTATGGTGGTGGTGGATAGATTTTCCAAATATGCCACCTTCATGCCCGCCTCACCAGGTTGCACTGCCAAGGAAGCCGCGAAACTATTCTTTAAGAACATGGTGAAGTATTGGGGCTTACCAAGGCATATTATCAGTGATCGAGACCCCCGTTTTACTGGAAACTTTTGGAGAGAGTTATTCAACATACTTGGCACGGAACTGCACTTTTCCACTAGCCACCCACAGACGGATGGACAAACGGAATGGGTCAATGCCTTACTAGAATGCTACTTGAGGCATTATGTAAGCGCGCATCAGAAAGATTGAGCAAGGCTCCTAGACATCGCCCAATTCTCGTATAACTTGCAACGGAGTGAGTCCACGGGGCGGACACCATTTGAGCTAGCC